>CM038233.1:12099326-12351777 GCA_021442155.1 Cymbidium sinense | reverse complement strand
AAATCATATAGTGTCATAACTTTTGGGATGAAAAGATGAGAGCTAGGCAATGCATCTCAATAGGTGGGTAGTTTACTTCAGCAGGGATCAAACAATAACCGAGGTAGTAGAGAGCATTCTCCTTCCCTTTGTCATTGGCTTGGGCCAATAAAGTGCCAAGGGAGTCATCCAATGCAGCAATATAGAGGATAAGTGGCTTGCTCAAGATAGGGGCTGCTAGAACTGGCGCTTCACCAAATACTATTTGATGTCTTTGAAAGCATACTGGAACTTGTCATCCCACTTGAACTTAGTGTCCTTTTATAAGTGTTGAAAATGGCTTGCATCTCCCCGTTAGATTGAAGATGAAGCATCTTAAATACGCCAACTGCCCTTGCAACGATCTGAGTTGAGTTAGACTTTTATGGGGTGGCATTTCTAAGATAGCTTTGATCTTTTTTTAGTCTATCTTTATTCCCTAGTGTTGGACAACAAACCCAAGGAACTTCCCTGAAGCTACTCCGAATGCACACTTCAGGGGATACATTTTGAGGTTGAATTTTCTTAACCGTTCAAAAACTACTCTTAATTTAAAGAGATGGTCTTCCTTTTCTTTTCTTTTACTACTAGATCATCAACATAGCATTCAACTTGATGATGGATGAGTTCATTGAAGATTTTAGTCATGGCCCTGGTATGTAGCACCAACATTTTAAGGCCGAAAGGCATGACCTCATAATAATAGATTTCGATCGGGGTTCAAAAAGCAGTGTTTCTTTCATCCTCAGGGCCCAACTTGATTTGTAGCCAGATGACCCATCCATAAAGAAGAATACTGCATGATACAAGGCAATGTCCACCATTAACTCTGGTATAAGAAGTGAAAATTCATCCTTAGGACACGCCTTATTTAAGTCCTTGAAAGCGACGCATATGCAAATTTGGCCATTATTTGTCTTAACTGGCCCGACACTGGCTAACCAGGTAGGGTATTTTTCTTCCCTGATAAAACCAGCATTGATTAGTTTCTTGACTTTAAAAATGACTTATTGTTTGATTTCTAATTGCATGTGTCTAGGAGCTTGCTTGATAGAGTTAGCATTAGGGTCTATTTCTAGTTTATGGACCTACATCGAGATAACGGCATCTCTTCATAGCTCCATGCAAAGCTTGCTTAAACTTAGCCTAAGCCATTGGTTTCTTCTTCATTTAGCAGAGAACTGATGTATGTGGGGCGTGGTTCTTCTTCTGTCTTGAGGTTTATTTCTTTGAGCTTATCGATAGTTGAATGAATTTCTTCTTTAAATTCTGGAGGTGCATCTTTGATTTAAAGATCATCAGGGTCATCTAAAGTTTCTAAACACACCTCATCATAAGAGTTAGTGTGGTTTGAGAAGATTCTATCAAACTTCAGATGATTGGTGACAACTAAGCAGTATTCATCACCATCGACTAGACCCACTGTACGAATCCTAGTCCTGGTCTTGATTATGCATCCCTACCATTGTTGTTCCATAGCTTCTCGAAATACTCTGACCTATGCCTGGAAGATGTGTAAGGAATCAGACCTTTCTTTGCAAGACTATGAACACAAGGCGAGTACCAATCAAATGGTAATTCTATTAAATCTTTATATGAATTGTCCTCAAGTCTTACATCTACTTCTTGACATGAGAATGATGAACCCAACATAAATCTCTTTGGCTTGACATCCATGGAAGATCTAGTGGCTTCCTTAACTACCAAACCCTCAACTTCTTGAGAATAAAGAAAGTGTGGGGTTAAGGTTTCCCTCTGCTTCTAATGATTTTACATAATCCTAATTACATTCATTTTGCTTGTAGGCCTAGTCACTTTCGCAGTGTCACCTCCAATGAGACCTCTTGAGAGGGTTGGTGTGCTAATCACATGAGACTCATCCTCTGAGCTGGATTCCAAGTCTATGTGAATAGTAGGAGTACTCCTACTGGACATAGCACCTATTGGCTGGTTGCCAACCAGGGGGTCTTCCTCCTCTAGAACTACCTCTGTATCTGCTCTACCTCTACTTGGTGGAGGTCAAGTCATCCTACCCATATGTCCGTATGATAGAATGAACTATGGGTGAATGTAATATGTGGCTCTACCTCTTCCTTAGTGTTCCTTTCTTTTCTTTTTTCTTTTCTTTTTCTTTTCCTTTTTCTTTTTATTCTTTTTCTTTTTCTTTTGTTTTTGAATTTTTTCCAAGTTTGTGGGAATAAGCATTTTGATTTTGAGGAAGATAGTAGGTCATGTCTTCATATATCTCGACCTCTCTAGCTGAGAATGGCTTTTCATCTCCTTTGACACAGTATTCGATACCATCTCTTTGAAACTTGATGCACTGATGAAGAGATGATGGAATCATCTTGTTCTGGTGTATCCAAGGCCTATCGAGCAAAGTAGTGAATGATGTATTCGAATCAATTATATAGAACTTGTCTTCAGTCTTCTAGTTGCTTATTTTTAAAGGTAACACTATGGAGCCTAAAGCCCTCTTGCCCTATTCATTGAATCCTCTCAACATCATCTAATCTCCTTGAAGCTTAGAGATGTCAATCCCCAATTAGAAAAGGGTTTTCAAGCTCATAATGTTCACTGAAGCACCTGGATCAACCAACACCTTAGAAAGGTTGAATCTGCCCATATCCACTATGATCTAGAGGGGACGGTTGTGCTCATATCCCCTAGAAGAAGGTATTCATCGATGAATGTGACTCCCTGGGCTTCTCTTGAATAATGTGCCTCCTCTAACTTCATATTTATGGATCAAGGAGGGCCTTGATTAATGATTCCCTCATTTTTTTAGATAAGACAAGGGCACCATATATGCTTAACTTAGTTGGCAACTTTCTTAAGTGAGTGAGGACATTATGATCAACTATGGACTGATCCTCCACAAGCATATCCATAGGTGGAGCATCTTGATTGTTGGAATTGACTTTTTTCCCTTATCTAAGGTACCCTAGAAGGTAGAACCTTCTGGAGGTTAACTTTTCTTATGGCGGGTTGGTGGAAGATTCTACTTGCTCGTCAAGCATACCTTCTCTCTAGACCCAGATGATTCCAAGTCTATCTCAAGAGGTGAACCCATATTATTCAGAGAAGGAAAGTCCATCTCTGAATAAGAAAGTGGAAGATCAGAGTTGTTATAATTATTAAGACTTGAAGAATTTTCTAAAAGAGTAGAAATAGATAAACCATCAAAAGTGGCGCAGATGTAATTTCAAACTAGCTTTATTCCTCAATTTCTTAGATTTAAAAGAGGTACATAGTAAAAATCTAGTAAAGTAAGTGGTGTGAGGGATTTGATGCCCTCATCCACTGATATAAGATCTCTACTAGAAGAACTAACTGAAGTAAGAATGCCGACTGAAGTAGTAGCTGCAATAGTGAATGGAGGCTGGACTTAGTCAGTGGTTGTGCTACTTGGCTATCATGGGCAAGTATGGGCTGGTGTTGCTGCTAAGCTCCCACTTTCCCCAAGTTTCCATTGGAAACTTACGAACCTTCCTTGATGTTGGAGGTTCTCAAGCACCACAAGGGTAAGTTTTTTTTAGAAATAATCTTTTAGAGGTTAATAAGAGATATCTCTTCTTTTATTTTGAGAGGATCACATGTATCCCCAATGATTACCCTAACAAAACTAGATGGTTGTTCTACTAGATATTCCTTGGAGATAACCACACTTAGCTATGTCCAGCTCCTTAAATGTAAAGCAATCCTCCAAAACATGGCCTAGCATGCGATGGTAGGGAAAAAAGTTAGGATCATTACTCTTGCCCACTTCCTCCGGCTTCCTAGCTCGGGTAGCTAAAAATTAGATTTCTTTAAAAGGTTCTTAACTAGTTTCCTGACTACCTCCCTCTTAAATGAATAAGGTTTGTTCAATTTATCCAAAAGAGTAGGTGGGTGATAACTACCTGGGGGAGAATATGTGTACCGTTACTAAGAGTATGGCTGAGGAGGCAGTGAAGGCCATGGAGGCTGCTGAGGTGGCTGATAAGATGGCCAAGGCAGTGGTAAAGGAGGTGGAAAGGTCTCTTAGACTGATCTTTGGCTGGTTGCTTCCCCTTTTCCAATGCTACTACTACCTTTAGCTTCTTTTCATAAACTTTATGTGGCTTTTCTTTAACGATTGATCTTGAAAAGGCAACTGTTTGGCCTCTCCTTGTAGATTAGCCACCTTGTTGATTAACTTCTCAAATATCTTAATGGTGAAACCTTTAAGCATGAAGGCAACCGGGCCATGAATATTCTTTAATAGAATTTCAATAACATGTTGTTCAGATAATTGGTTCACATTTCATGCTTAAATTATTCCATCTAAGAATATAATCGATGAGGGACTCACCGGGGTGTTGTTGTGCTACAATGAGATCACCCATAGTTACCCTTCACTGAGCTCCAGCAAACTTCTTAATGAAGGGTTGCTCCAACTCAGCAAAATTTTTCACTAAATCGTTGGGAAGTTTAGCATACCAATCAAAAGCTATGCCTGTTAGACTACTGACAAAGAGACCGAATAATAATGCATTGCTTCCACCAGTGTTGCAATAATTGTCCCTAAAGTGTGCATATATGTTGAGGGTTCCATACCAAAGCTTTGAAAGAAGGACACAAAACCCGGATATTGGATAGCATCGAATTCCTGTAGGGTCTACCCTGTAATCGATGAACCACCGCCAACTTTACTTATTATTCTACCATGAGTTTGATATCCTTTTCTTGTATGGCAATCCACCACCTTAGATTTGCTTCACTAGATGTGAGCTCTTGGGTTGATCCAAGACATGCAATAACTCAGGCTGACCAGTCTCTACAATGGTAGGTTGTACTACTTGGGCTTAATTCTGAGTGCTAGAACTACCATTAGCAAATCTTCAAGTCTCTTCCCCATCTTCTCAATTTGCTCATCTTTTTATTTGAGTTGTTGAAGGAGGTGTTGGGTTGAATAGGTTTTATCATCCTATTCAGCTGGGAACACCTTCCAAACTCTAGTGATCTTGGATGAGAGAACCTCTAGTCTTAACCATACGTACCCCTGCTGAGTCTTCCAATAAATCATCTTCATTGGGGTCAAAGCTAACCTTCTCCTCTTTGAGTTCATACCAATTATACCCTAGGATTTCCTTTTTTTTTTAGTAAGATACTGTGCTAAGGTATCATCCAAAGTGCGGTCTAACTATGTAGGCACAAATGCTCATGATTGACCTATGGTAGGATCATGTTGATGAATGGAGATACACCTAACCTCCCCTGCTACTAAAGTGCTAACTCTATGAGGGCTATGCTCATTGGAGGATACATGCTCAAGGCTGTCATCTATTATAGGTGGAGTGCTGCTCCTGGGAGGATCTATAGCCATGGGGACAATAGAACTATCTTCTTCTCCCTTTGCTAATGCTATATCCAAGATCTGCTGAGGTGGTGATGGTGATGGCATATTCCTCTCTTCACCTTAGGAGTAGAGGTCAAGGAGAGCTTGGCCTCACCTCAGTCGGCGGCATAGATGAAGTGGGATCTCTTGGCCATAGCCAGATAACTAGTGGGGATTTCTTCTCCCCCTGATGCTGCTCTAATGGCTTGGGATGGAACTATAGAAGATGGGACCTGAACTAGAGATACCGGACATGGAGTGGAGCGGTGTGGTGGAGACAACACCAGCTACCTCTATATGGGAGCTCTCTTCCCATGATGGGTGGTACCATTCAATAGAATACTCAATCTAATCACGGTAGCATGTCGATCGAGGAGGCTGACACACCTTGCCTCACTCACTCGCTAGTTGATACTCAAGCCTCTCTGACTCTCCCTTGTTAGATCTGCTCGCCTACACTACAAGGAATAGCGGCCAATCAAAATCAGGCAGACTGGACTTTAACCATAGCAAGCCCCTTGGCCATAGAGCGTCACGAGATGACCTCCTCCTATCTTTGATAGGTGTCTCAAAATGAAGCGATCTGTGATCCTCCATCTTCCTCTCCTTCGAAGGGGATGGAACTTATTCTGAGTGACCAAAGAGAAACTACCCTGGGTAAACCCTCCTCTGAAGTGAGATATTGCCTCTAATTTCTTGGTAATGCGCACATGGTGCCACTTGATCTTGCTCTTTGTGGCAGTTCTTCTAGGAGTAGAGACCTCAAATGTAGGGGAAACTATCCCTGAAGCCAGGGTAGCCTTCCCCTTAGAGAAAGCCAGTGAGTGGGTACTAGTCCTCACTAGGGCAGTGATGGGAACAACTGGCTACATGGGGATTGGAGTTGTGACTGTTACGGGAACCTCCACCACCTTCCTCTTCAGTGGGGGAAATTCAAAATCTGAGGGCATCTCAATATGGATGACTGACTTCTGCCCAATCACCGCATTCCTGCTGATAGTGGTGAGGGTTTCCCCCTCACAAGTAATCCTGGCCCCCTCAAATCCTCAGCCAAAATGTATCAGATGAGAAAAATTAGTCTGGGGGAGGTTGGCCTGATTCAAGGCCAAATCCATCCCAAATGGGAAGGTGAACACATACTTGTGGGAATCCATTTGCACTGTACTAACCTTAAGAAAAAGCTGACTGAGACTGAACTGGGATTCTGCAATTGTTGAACAAACTTAAATCAAATTTTTACCTTAGTATTATGTTGATTTTTTTAGATTTTATTTAGAGTTTAAACCCACACTCAACAATTTTAATATGTTAAGTGGGGCCCATTGAATTCAAAAGAGAGATTTTGAATGAATTGGAGAAGAAATTTTGAGTCCATTTGAGTTGAGAATCCACTTTCAACAAATTTGTGTATGTTGAAAATGGGTTCAAATATTTTGAAGGGACTTTTGATGCTTCCATTGGTTCATATTTGAATTTGATTTTATGTTTGGGGACCCTTTATTTAACAAACTTGAGTATGTTAAATAGATGGTCAATTAATTTTGTTTGGGATTACACATTTAGCAAATTTGGGTATGCTAGATGAGATGTTTGAAAATAATTTTCTTTTTCTTTTTGCTTGTTTGCCCATGTTATATATCATGTATGAATGGAATCTTTACTTAGCAAATTTGTGTATGCTAAATAAAGTCCAAATGTCTTTAATTTTTGTTTTTATTTTAAAAATGGGATTACTTAGCAAATTTGTGTATGCTAAATAAAGCCCAAATGTGTTTGGATTTTTGTTTTGTTTTGATTTTGAAAATGGGATCTTTACTTAGCAAATTTATGTATGTTAAGTAAAACCCAAAATGTGTTTGAATTTTTGTTTTATTTTGTAAAATGGGATCTTCACTTAGAAAATTTGTGTATGCTAAATAAAGTTGAATTTTTATTTTAATTTTGAAAATGGGACCTTTACTTAGAAAATTTGTGTATGCTAAATAAAGCCCAAATGTATTTGAATTTTTGTTTTTATTTTGAAAATGAGACCTTTACCTAGAAAATTTGTGTATGTTAAATAAAGCCCAAATGTATTTGAATTTTTGTTTTGTTTTGGAAAATGGGATCTTTACTTAGCAAATTTGTGTATGCTAAATAAAGCCCAAATGTGTTTGAATTTTTGTTTTTCTTTGATTTTGAAAATGAGGTTTTTACTTAGCAAATTTATACGGTAAGTAAAACCCAAATGTGTTCAATTTTTATTTGTGTTATTTTGAAATGGGGGATTTCTATTTAACAAGTGTGGTGTGTTAAATAGAATCCAAGTTATTTTCTATTTTTTTTTTGGAAAAATTAAACCCTCATTTGACAAATTTAGGTATGCCAAAATGGATTTCCAATGTATTTTGATTTTTCATGATGGTTGCAAAGGAGATTTCCATTTAACAAATTTGGGTATGAAAAATGGAAATCAATTATATTTTATTTTTTCAAAGATGAAATTTTTATGTTTGATTATTACTTTTTGAAAAGAAGGAAATTCCAACTCAACACATGTGGAATGTGTTGAGTGGAATTTCAAATGGTGTGATTTTATTTGGAAATGAAATCTTTGTTAAACAAATTTGGATATGTTGAATGAAGATGTTTATTTTCAAATTTGTGCTTTCTAAAATATGATATTGATTTTATTTGGAAATGAAATCTCCATTCAATAAATTTAGTTTTGAATGAGGATGCTCATTTTAAATATGTGCTTTTTTTTGAAAGGAAGAAACTCCAACTTCAACATATTTGATATATTTTGAGTGGGGTTTCAATTTTTATGAAATGATTTTATTTTGAAAAGAAACCTTCATTCAATAAATTTGTGTATATAGAATTAAGATGTTCATTTTCAAGTATGTGCTTTTGAAAGATGATTTTGATGTTGATTTTTGAAAGGACCTACATATAACAATCCTAAGGATAATTAGATGGGGTTGAGTTATATATTTTGTGAAAATTTTTGTGCAAGTATTTTTCTATGTGAACTTTGGGAAAGTTCTTCCCAAAAATGATATTTTTATAAAGGATTTATTTTTTCTTATTTGTAGAATGAACCTTACCTTACCATAAAGATGATAATGAGGTTCAACAAGGTTTTTAGTCATTTCTTTTTGTTAAATTTTATTTTCACCTATTGGGGGACCCAAAAGGGGTCTTAAGACCTACATGGAATGAGGTCCTAAAATCTAAAGGATGTTGGCTAGCTTAGCCTAAGAATGAAATGAGCTAAGTGCCAATGAAAAAGAAGGATAGTCTTGGATTCATATGAAATACAAATCCACTATCGATGCTTGGAGACAATGATCTTATCAAAGATGGAGAGAGAAACCATCCCCAACGGAGTCACTAGAAAGATTATTGTGGTGTTTTATTTTATTTTTTTGTTTATTGCATTTGTGTGTGTATATGTGAGGGGACACCACAGATCCGCAGATGTACTCATTAAGGTGATCGGGTATGACATCAAGGAATAGTGTACTATCTTGAGAGATAGAAGTCACTACCCTATAATGGACCTAATCACTTAATGAGGACTCCTAAGACATGATGGATCTTCGAATGTACTAGAGATCTTTCCCCTGCTCTACATGGAAAAGTAAACTAGGGTTTACTTAAACTGGGTTCGTTAAGTTCCCTATGGAGGCAAGCCTCCATAGTTAATTACATCCTAAGGAATGAGATTCCTTAAGAATACTCTTGATTAAGGTAAATGATCATTGACTCCAAAGATTTCAAAGATAGGACTATCAACAAATTGGTTATTTTTAGAAGATCAAGGATTGATCAAAAGGAGAGAGATTGGAAATGGGATGATTAGGGGATTCTCATGATACTAGAAAACCTAGTGAGCACCCCAATCTATCCTATGGTTGGGCTTTATATTTTTTAAAGTTGAGGAGAATTATATATTTTGAGTTAAAATTTTATTAGAAATCTAGGGCTTACAATCCCACAACACAAGATTGTAGAAATTCCTAAGAGGTGAGGATTTATGCTTGTAGCCCATAAAGGGAAACAGCGACCTTGGATCCTAAATCTAGGGAGCTTTGGTGAGCGCCAAAGCATGACCTAAATCTAAGGCAAAAAATGGGTATACAGTTTATCTCCACAAGAGAGAATCACTTGACTGTTGGACTTACAACTGCCTTGGGGTGGGCCACTCTAACTCCTCTCCACGAAATACATGTAGGCAAGTATTATGCTTTGTAAGATGGCTAAGTTGTTGCTTATTTAGAAAGGAGACCATGTCCTTAAACTCACTCCCTATGAGACTAGATCTTGAAGGGTATGAACTCATGACTTATTCTAATGCAAATTTTGTTAAGTTTTATTTTGACTTTTGGACATTTTCATTTGACAGGGGCTATGGGATTTCATATGCCTAATGTATGAGAAAATTAGTTATGGGCTAAAATCAGCAAGAATGAGGTGTGTTTCCATCATGGCTCTCAAAGGTCAAGCCATTTTCTCTGGCAAAGGTGGAAGCCCTCCATTTGCAAGACTGAAATAATATGATTTATGCATGATGTGAGACATACAACATCTAGCTAAGGGGTTGCTAAATCTTTTATTATCTTGATTTATGTCATAGGCTTTAGGTGAGGTTATGAGTTATTTAGTTTTAATTTTGAATTGATTAATTGGATAGACAATTTATTTTTCCCTAGGAGCCTAATCGCATCTAGGCCATTCAACAACCACCTAGAAATTAAGAAACTAAGAAAATCATGCCATTTTTAATGCATAAGCTAAACAAACATCAAACAATTTTATAAAGCTATCACAAAAGAATAAAAGGCGGTTGCGGGTTCCACCGCCGAAAAGAAATGTGGTAAAGCTCTACACTTATCAACTTTGGATTACAATTGAATAATTACAATTAGAAGGAATTCATGTTATGGGGGTCTTCATTCTTCATTCTTCATTCCTCATTTCTTCATTTCATCCTTTGCTTCCTTTCTTTCTTTTTATTGATGGGAACATGGTTGCTCCAAAGGCATCACATGGTATATAAGATTTGATCTTAGACCAATGTTCATCATAATCCCCCATAACATTCATTCCAAATCTTAATTGCAAAATTTATATCAAAATGGGAAAGGTAAATCTAACTAAACCTGTAAAATAAAGGTTAGCTAAACATACCACATAACCTAAACAGTTATATGAATAAGTTCGACTTAGCACCACACATAGGTAACTAAGTCCACCTGTCCTACTTTGGGATATGCTTAGGGGTATATGCATCCTGTATAGTAAAAATATTTATATTTTTATTACACTACCCCTTAAGCACAACCCCCTGCAAAAAATATGATTGGGCTAATATCGGCCTAACATCCAGACTACGCACATGCACCCTAACATCCAATCTAAAATAATACAACACAAAACAAAATCATATATTAAACCATGCACCACCCAAATATTAAGCTAGAAATGATGACTTAGTCTAATGTGTGTGCCATTTAAAGCATATGTGGCATGTCCTAGCTAGGCTTTAAGGTTGGAATTTTCTAAGTGTGAAAGATTCAATTTAGATGGTGATTTTATTTTAAGTGATTTAGTTGATTTTATCAATTTTAGTTGATGATTTGATTTGGTTTGAACCTACACTTAGTTACTAAATATTATGAAGAAAAGAAAAGAGAACTTCTCTTTCATCCCTACCTTAAAACATTTCTAAGGTAGATTGATTAATGATGGTTTAGTATGTATTTTGATTGACCCTAAGTTTAGATTGATTCTAAATAGCCTTATTCCATAAGAAAGGCATCTTAGGGTTAGTTAGGGTGGATTACCATCACATAACACACACCCATTCATTTCTTTCCACCATATATACCATGCATATGAATAATCCTAAGCATATCTTTACATGCAATACAAATCTTAGCACACTTTGATGATGAATGCAGAGAAATGTGATTTGAAAATTTTAAATATTTATTAATTGGATCATTGATGCATGTCTTTATTATGTAGAAGAGAGGGATCTCTCATCCATTAACTAAATGCACATCCACATGTATAAAAGTCATAAGTGAGTACGGTGCCATTATTTTCTACACTAGGGGCATAAGGTACAAGACTTTCTTGGGGCTACTTAAAATCTCGACTGGGATGTCCAGACTGATATGCCACTTTTCTTAGATACATGTAGATGTACAAAAAGAATGAAATGGATAAAGAACAATGTAAAAGATTTGTGTTTGATTTGGTTGTAAGATTTACATGTGTAGTATGAAGATCCCTCCTAACTCTTGATATAGAGATGTATAGGAATAAATTTAGGCAAGTGTTATGTTCTTCTCAAATGAACTATACACTTGCAAATCCTATATAAGTCCATATTAAGAGAAGGAAAGAAAACTTCATAACACACATCTTATGCTATCATCACATGCAAGCTTATACATATTTATAATTAGCATCACTTCATTTTTAATCCTTGATTTATAAAATTTAAAATAATTTTTGGTTTAATAAATGATAATAACCACTCATATTCTTAATTTTAGCCAAAACATGCAATTTGACATAAAAGTAAAATTTTTATTTAGTTGATTTTTTTTTAAAGAAATGAATGCATGATTTCATATGGGAAACAACAGTTAGCATGATTGGAAAGAAATAAAGAGATATAAGCACGTGACTTCATTCACCCTAATTAATTCTTATGGACAATCCTATAGAATAAGATCAGTTAAAATGAATCAAAATTCTTTAAGGAGATTTTTATCTTTGAATTTGGTTTGACTTAGGAAATATGAGAGAGGTTTGCTAATCCTAACCCATTCCCCATGTGTGAATTGATTTGGTTTAATTTAGATTAATTAGGTTGATTTTATGTTTTGATTAGGTTAGAGTATAAATTAAATCCATTAATTATCCCTTATCATACCACTTTAACATAATTATCCAAGTAATTATGAGCTAACATATGATATGCAACCACATGGAAATTAAATCAGCAATGAACCTAAGAAATGAAGGGGCCTAATGCAATTAGCTCACAATTATTAGTTAATTAAGCTAAAAGGTTTAATTAAGTACTTTATAACCCTCCTACACATGTAGTTTGATTATAATTTCCTTTGGAATTTTCTTAGGCTTTTGAACACCTAAGGATCTACCCAAAAATTGAATGATTAAGTTTTAGAATGAATTTGTTTTGAATTTGATTAATTGAGTTAATTAATGAAGTGATTAAGCCATTAATTAATTACAAATTTATTAAGTGTTTATCCAAATGGAATAGACTTAGGGGAAAAGATTGGAAAGAAGTCATAATCTCATTCTCTAAGTCCATTCACTATTTAATGATGATTAGCAAGCTTAATTAATAAATTTATCACTATTTAACATGTTAATTAAACATTTAATTAATTAAGGAAGTGATTAGGAATGAAATAAGCAATTCCCTCAATTAATCAAGCAATAAATTTCAAGAACATCATGGGAGGCAGAGGTCATCCCACTAATTAATCCCAGAAAGTTTGGGTTAATTGCCAAATTAATTCTAGAGTAATTAGCTTAATTATATTTCTAATAAAACCCAAATTGAACTATAATCACTATTTAAAATTAATTAATTTTAATTTTCTATTATTCCTCTCTAAATTATCTTTAAAATGAGTGTTTATTTATATTTTTTGATTTTTTATAATTAGTTATGAATTTTGGAAGTTTCAACATTAAAAAATTAATTAAGACTAATTAACCACTTAAACCCGTCGGTCCATGTGGCGTGGTGTGGCGCTATTATGCTTTCCACATGGCATAGCGGTTATTTAAGTTATCACATCTATCGGTTGAGTCAGCTGGCGGCGGACACACTTTCTCTATGGACCGTCCGATCTAAGATCAGATGGCAGAGATTAATCCCATGGTTTAGGCTTAAATCAGAGGGATTCTAACAAGATCTAATCATAGCCATCCATTCCAATCACATGAAATCCATTCAATTTGAGCTCGCTCGAGCTCAGATTGGGATCTAAATGATCCCACACCTTCGAAAGGAGGAGGGATGCCCATCCAATGGTCAAGATCTCAAGAGATGACACTTTCCTTAAAAAAGGACCAAGCAATTTTTTCTATGGCTATAGTTTTGAGCAATTACCTTGCTGGAGGCTATCACCGGTGCTTCCAACGGAGGAGGTAGCTTCGTCTTGTAGAGACGAAGCTTTGTTGAAGGTATTAGGTCTTGATTTTAAGTGAATGGTTCAGTTGAACAAGCTTTCCTTTAATGGCCATGCTTGATCAAAGTAGTGCTTCGTGGCTTGGAGACTTGGGAAATGACTTGGTTGAGCTCGACAACATCCACTGATGGTGCTTGCAAGTTTAAATTGGTTTTGGTGGAGAATTAGATCAGTTGGATCTTCAATTGACCTCCTTTGTTTTAGATTTGAGTAAAACTAAGAAGGAGAAATGGGGGAGCTTGTGAATGGCTTGTAAAGGCTTGGAGAAGCTTCGACTCAACCTTCATAGCTCTGTGGAAATGAATTCTTATAGTTTGAGTGGGAATGAGGGGGAGTATATCTCCCCCTCCTTGGATCGGACAGTGATGAGTAATTTTACCATTTTTTATCAATGGCAAGGATTGGGTTCATGGTTTTGGCTACCAAACATCCCATGAGTCATTTTGGGTAGTGGAGGGAAGGAGTGTGGATGCCCATGTGCTAGGTGAGTGTATTTGGTGATCCAAGTGCTCAATTTCCATTAGAGGGGTCAATTTAGCCTTGGCTTGGGTCATGGTTGGCCCAAGCTGATTATGTCATGTTCACCACCCTCCCTGGTGTCCATGTGGTCCACTAGGAGGATCCTAAGTGGCCTTGAAAAGGAAATGACCAAATTCTAAGTGAATTTGGTCATAGGATACCCTTTGACCTAGGGACAAAGTGGTCATTTAGCCAAGATTTTGATTTGGGAAAATTTGAAATGATTTAAAAATGGGTTGGGCCAAATTTCAAGTGATTTGGAGTTCATTTGATTTGAAATGGTTCAATTTGACCCATTTAGGTCAAATTAGGTCAATTTGGGTTAGGTTGACCAATTAGTCAAATTGGGTCAAACCATGGGTTAGGTCAAGTTCAAATGATCATTTGGAGCCTATGTGTGCCATTGGTTTAGTTCAATTTGGTTTAGATTTGGTTTTGATTTATTTAGGTCAAATGGGTCAAGTTGACCAATTTGACCCATGGGTTTAGGCTTGATTTATGATTTGAAATATATTGCAAGCTTTGGTTTCAATCAATTTTGATTTAGTTTGCTTTCAAGTTAATTTGACCTTTTAGGTCAAGTTGAATTCATGGTCAATTGGGCTAGGTTGGGTCTAATTGGCCAATTGAAGCTTTGGTCAAGTTCAATCAATTTAGAATGAACTTGACCCATTGGTTGCAATCAATTTGGCTTAAATCAAGATTTGACTCATTTTGACTTTTTAGGTCAAGTTGGGTCAACTTAGGTCAAGTCACCAATTGGGCTTGGCCTCAATTGATGGTTTGGTCATGTTCAATCATTAATCATGAATGGGTTTGAGTCAATAGTTTCAATCAATTTTGCTTACAGTGAATTTTGGCTTGTTTAGGTTTCATTTAGGCTAAGTGTTGACTTGGTCAAAGGCTAGGTTTGACTTGGTTTGACCCAATTTGAGTGATTGATCATCCTATGATGATTGTTGATCATAATATGAGGCGTAGATGGGCTTAGTTCAATCTAATTTGGGTTGGATTAGAATTTGGCTAAAAAAGGTCCTTTAGGTCACTTTGGGTCAAGTGAGCCTAAATGGGTCAATTAGCTTGATCAAGGCTTGCTTTAGTTTAGTCGCTAGTTTCGCTTCCTTGAGTGATCAAAGTGTCTCACATATGGACTTATAATGGAAATATAAATGCAATTGCAAGTGATTTGGAGTCAAATGGGTTTTGGTTCATTTAACAATTTCAAGTCAAAAGGGTGAACATGTGTTTGACTTGGGTTAATTTGATTTTGGTTTGGTGATTGTAGTTTATGTTTAAATTTGGGCATGTGACTGAAGGATTGATTGTTTGAAAAGAAAATCCAAGTGTTTGGATTGGTTTAAGAATTATTTAGCTAAATCCAAGAAATTGGCTTAAAGGATATAAGCTGGATATAAGTTGGATTTAGATTTGAGTTTTTGAATTGATTTTGGTTATTTGAATTTATATTTCATTTATATCTGTGAATATAAATGAGAATATAAATGGGTTATGAGAAAATCTTTTGGGTTTGGTTTGAACTAAGTCCATAAGATGAAATCAAAGGGCTTAGAAAAGATTTTGGGATTTGAATTCAATCATGGGGTTTCAATCATTTGATTTAGAATTGATTTATGATTTGGATTTTAGAATTGATTTATGATTTGAGAAAAATAAATTGAGTTGGAATTGATTCAAGATTTGATTTGGATTGGTTTGAAGAGAAGCAAGGATTGGGTTCAAGCTATAGGGTAGGCAAATCTTCTAAACCCTAAGGCATAACTTCTATAACTCTTCTAAGTCTCTAGGGTTAGGCTAAGTGTTCACCTAATCACTAGAAGTATCTTAAGACTAGGGAACTCTTAGTGTTTAGAGGAGACTTATGTCTAAGAAGAAGAACTTGAAATCTCACCCCAAAAGTGAGGTCAATAAAGGGCGCCCAATAGGTGTGGTGTGACTGACAAGACATACCATACATACTGGTGTTGATCGAGGTAATCAATTATGTCCAAACGATCACAAGCATTAATAGAAATGATCTATTCCTAAACCCGAGGTGTAGAAGAAATCAAAATATTAGTGCGATGTAACTCTACTTATGTAAAAAACATAAGAGGGCGAAGGAGGAATTGTAGGGATTAAGTATGTGGGCCTTCCACTAGGGGAAAAGGCTTATGTTATCCACTGGGGATAAGAGGTTGTGAAATTCACTAGGGGATTTAAAATTTGGAATCCACTGGGAATAAAAGATTTGAACCTTCCACTATGGGAACAGGTTCAGGGTTGGAATGAATTGACTCTACTAGAGAGATTGGAAAGATTTGCATCTCACTGAGGAGAAACAGATTGATTTGATTGTTTAATTTGACTCCACTGGGGAGGTTGGTTGATTTTGTTTCAGATTTTAAAATTTTGAATTTTAAGATGGACCCTATCGGTTTGCATTGGACCTCACTGAGTAGGGGCCATGACGGCCTTAGCTTACTTCAGATTTACCAATCCAATGGGGTAGTCTACCAACCACATAGTAAGACTATCCAACCAAAGGGGTGTCTTTCGGTTTGCAGTGGCCAATTCAGGGAAGAAAGCATGGGGACTCCCATCTTGCATAAAGACCATCGGGAAACATATTAGCAAGGTAATATACAGCAACCTAGGCTAACCATTGAGTGAATATCATTGGGGACTTAAATCAGCTCAAAAGATAGTCAAGATTAATTTTATTTTAATTATATTTGATGGATCTTGTTGGTTATGATGGGTGTAAGGGCCATGCCAACCTTGACCTACTTTAGATTCGATCCAAATGGAGTAGTTTCCCGGTCGAGGGGAGAACTATCCAACCAAGGGGTTCCTTCCAATTTAAAACAACCAATTCAGAAAAGAAAGCATGAGGACTCACATCTCTTCTTAATAGAAGACAATTGGGTCGACACATTAGCAAGGTAATATGTCAACCTGACCTAGGGCTGCCCGTCGGTTTGTGAAAATCATGCTAGAAAGAATGTGTAGTAGACTTACATCTTTCAAAGCGAAATGACCATCGGTCAAACTTATTTTTTGGAAAAATAGATTGAACCCGATCTAAGGCATTCTTGAGAGTGCAAGGGGGCTTATCTCAACTCAAAGTAGTCAAACAATTTCTATAGGGAGTTTTGCTAACACTGCCCTAAAGATAGGATGTCTGCTTGGGAAAGGGGACACTAGGGGCTTGAATTCCTAATCCACAAGTGAATAGATTTATTTGTTTATTTATTTGTTTATTTATCATGGACCCTATTATTTTGTGAGGGATCATATTAAGAATGAGTTTATATCAACCTAGACCTATCTCAAATTTATTGGTCCAAGGGAGAATCTATGCTTCCACTGAATAAATTCTCCAACCACAGGGGTGGATACAAGGAAAGGGGCGCCCAATCCTAACCCGTAGTGTCTAAATGGGGTCATGAGGATGTAATCCAAGTAGAGTGCCCTGGGGAGGGGCCTAAGGGCTTTATCCAAAACCCAAGAAGAAAGCCTATAGGTATTTGGCCAACTCAAGGAGAAAGCATGGGGACTCACATATGCCAAGAGTGGTGCATCCCGGGTGAGTTCTTAGCATAACAACATCAACCTAATGTGTATTTGCAACAATCAGCCTAAGAAGAAAGCATCAAAGACTCACATCCTCTTACAATGGAACTAATTGCCAGGATAGTCTATCTTCAGCTCGATAGGGGCTATCCAACATAGGGCGACTATTGAATGAATGCCACTGGGGGACTTATATCAACTCAAAAGTAGTCGAGAGGAAAGGAACAGTGGGGGACTTATCCTAAGCCTCAAGTATACTTGATCTAGTTAGTGCATGATGGCTAGTCTAAGAAGAAAGCATGTAGACTTACATCTTCTTAAATGAAGTCAACATGGGGTAGCTTACTGGCTGCACAGTAGGGCCTACCAAACTAATAAGGCCTTCATTGGTTTGCAATGGTCAAGTTAGGAAGAAACTGTGAGGACTCACATCCGCCAGACAAGTGACCACTAGGGTGATATACTAGCAAGGTAGCATGTCAGCCCGACCTAGAGCAGCTAATGAGTGAGTGCCACAGGGGCTTGCTCCCACATCAAAATAGCTCGAGAAAAAAGATATGTGTTTGTTTGTGTCATGAAAGAGGGAATAGGATGCCGCTTGGGTTCTCTTAGACCTACCCTAAACATGTAGAAATGGGTTGAAATGGTGTCATAGGGGCAATTGTGACTCCACCAAGAAAGTATGCTGCTTGGGTTCTCTTACACCTAACTTAGTTATACTAGTTGAAATAGGATGCCTCTTGGGTTCTCTTACACCTAATCTAGTAGCACCGGTGAATTGTGTGTAGTTTGTGTTTGTGTTTACAGAGGGATAGGATGCAGCTTGGGTTCTCTTACACCTACCCTAAACACATCGTGGCAAAACACATTGTGGAAGGTTTGCAAATAAGCGAACAAAGCTTCAAATGAAGAGAATATTTTGATGAATTGGAATGGAAACTTTAAAGGTAATTATTTTTAAATATGATTATAAGAAATAGTCAGCGCTTGCATGGCGGTGGCGACGCTTTCTGTATGCCATATGATCTAAGATGGATGGCCACGATTAATCCGTGGTGCTAAAGGATTAAATTGGATTTATCGATATAATCATAGTCTATTTAGATCATGCGAATAGATGGTGCATGATCTATCATCACAGTCGCAAGAATGGAGTTCGGCCGCCATTGCTTGTGTGATCTGAGCTCATCCGAGGTCGGATCAACTCTAAATGAATCCCACACCTTTGTGTAAAGGATCCAAATGGATCCAATAGGATGGATCGGGATGAAAGTTTTCTTCAAAATGCTCCAATGCATTTTTATACAAGGATGGAAATCTTGATTGAGGAAGCTTTGTCTAGTAGAGATGAGGTCATGCTAATTATCATAAGTTCCAATTTGAGGTGGATAGCTCAGAAGGCCAATACCTGAAGCGTTCATGGTTAGCATTGATCAAAATTGCATGTTTGATGGTCGTAGGGCTCAGGAAGTGATTTGTTCTTGCTCAATTACCTCCAAGCATGGTGTTTGCAAAGTTAATTGCACTTTGGTTGAGTCTTCAGCAAATGGGAATCAATGGGGGAGTGCCCTACTTTGGCTTAAAGGAAACCGAGAATGGGGAACTTGGGGAGGCTTGGGAACTCTCTAGGAAGCTCTTGATGGCTCATCTTGGGTAGTTATGGATTTAAGAAATGCAAGTGTGTGAGTTTGAGTGGAAATGAGGGGGTGTACCCCCCACATCAGTGGCTCGACATAGTTTGGCTCTATGTGATCATCTGGCCACCTTAGAGAGTCATGGGTGTCCTTAAGTGGATAAGTTGGCTCAGTTTTATTGGGTGAAGGTGTGGAGGTGACTGCCAAGTAGGGTAGTGGGTGTCCTTGGTGTTTCAAGTGCACCAATGGGGGAGGTGAGATGATTTCACCTCCCCATGGGTCATGGCTGACCCAACCACCTATGGGTTAAGTTGGGTAGTGTCCTAGGAGCCTAGGTGGACTAATGGGAGAGTGCCAAGTGGTCAAGGAATGGAAATGACCACTTATATGGGTGATTTGCCTCATGTGATACCCTAAGCCTCAAATATACTCTACCCAATCAGTGCACAATGGTTAGTTCAAGAAAAAGCATAGTAGACTTACATCTTCTTAAATGAAATCATCATGAGGTAGCTCACACATGCAGTAACTAATAGGGCACTCATGTGTGCAAGTAAGGAAAGAAAGCACACTTACATCCACCAAAATAAGAAGACCCAGGTGACACACTAGTAGGGCACATCACATCTCTGATGATTCTTGAGTGAGTGTCACTTGGGGCATTATCCCAACTTGAAGTAGCCTGAAACAAAAGATTTATGTATGTTCATGTGTTTGTGTTGTGTTGTCTTATACCTACCCTAAAGACATCATGGCAAATTCTCAAACAAAGATGTTTTCAAATGAAGAGAATATTTGATTTGAAGAGGAATTTTTATTGATGATAAAATTTCCAAACATGAATTTAAGGATAATATTTCTTTAAGTAAAGCTGGTTGATCGGAAGCATCAGCTCTTTTATGATTAATAAGTTGATAAGATCCTCCTTGGTAGGCCTTCTCTATGGAAAAAGGGCCTTCTCAAGGTAGTTCAAACTTGCCTCCCATCTTGCGATGAGCAATAATTGATCTCCTTAGAATTAAAATAAGCTCTCCTACTTGAAAAGATCTAGGGTGGACCAACTTGTTGTGAGCTTGAATCATTTTGGCTTTGTACAACCCAAGGTTTTGGTATGCCCGTAGGCGTCTCTCCGCCAAACCATTGAGCTCTTCTAACTGCAACTTGACATTCTACTCTGTTATGATCTTGCTACCCACAGCTATCCTTAGTGATGAGATTGGACTTCTAATGGTATAACGACTTCAGACTCATACACTAAGGAGAAAGGGGTAGATTGAGTTGGAGTTCTGAAAGTGTTACAGTAGGCTCATAATGCTTTAACTAACTACTCATGCCACTATTGTTTATTATCATCAAGTGTCTTCTTGAGTATTTGGATGAGAGTTTTACTGAAGGCTTCTTCAAAGCCATTTGCCCTTGGGTAGTAGATGGTAGAATATCTCCAATCTATGCTATGTTGCAGGGCAAAGTTATTGATCTTGGTTCTCTTGAATGTAGTACCATTATCGAATATAATTCATCGAGGCACCCCGAACCTATATATGATATAGCTCTTGAAAAATTGGAGCACATGCTGAGTTATGACCTCTCTGAGCAGAATCATCTCCGCCCATTTAGAAAAGTAGCCGGTAGCAGCTAGGATGAACCGATGACCCTTTGAAGAAGAAGGGTGAATCAGACCCACTATGTTAGTAGCCCAACACTCGAATCATCATGAGGCCAATGTAGGATGTATAATGTTAGGTGGTTGATGTAGGATCACACCGTGAACCTGACACTAGTGGCATCACCTAGTCACATCCATGTAATCTGTGATCATAGATGGCTAGTAATATGCTAGTCTCTTGATCTTGGCTTTCATCTTCAGACCGGATTGGTGAGCTCCACATAATCTTGAGTGTATCTAGGTCACGAGCATACGAGCTTCGTGTTTGTCTAAACAACATGACCACATATGATCGAAGGACCATCAGTACAAGGTGCCATCCACGTGAGCATAGAAAAGTGCTCTCTGCTTCGTCTGATGGGCTTGGGACTTTTCTTGAGGTAGTTTGCTTTTAGTTAGGTAATCAATGAATGGTTGCCTCCAATCCAACTCCTCATCCTTTTTGGCATTGGTAACCTCCACTTCAAGAGAGTATTTCTCGATGAGTTTAATATCAATAAAGGATAAGACTTATCTATTTTGGACCCTTATTGATATGGACTCATCTTCTAGACATGTCAACTCCTTGGAAAGTTTGGCTAAAGCGTCTGCTATGGAATTTTCTCCTCGAGGAATCTTGTAAATGGTAACCTCTGAGATTGGGCCAACAACTCCATAGTATATTTATGGTAGTGATAGAGCTTAGGCTTTATAACTTTATAGGACCCAATGATTTGATTGATGACTAATTGAGAATCCATGAAGATTTTGATGTTATGGATGATTAGAGTGATGGCTAACTCCAGAACGGTAATCAAAGCCTTATATTCAGCTTCATTGTTTGGTTCATAAATTGGACAGGTGATATGAGAATCTCATCAGATCATGGTCTGGAGTTAGGAGAACTACTTCTACCCCCGCCTTTCTTGGATTAATAGATTGTGGTTCTTCTCCTCTTGGAGAGGAAGTCGCACCATCAAACTACATCTATCAACGGTGAATGCTAGTGTCCCCTAAGTCCATGATTTGTTCATCAGGGAGGTCATCACTAAGCGGAGAGTCAACAGTAAGTGGGTGTGCTACTAAGAAATCTATGAGTGCTTATCATTTCACCGCACGGAGGGGTACAAAGGTAATGTCAAACTGTGATAAAATCATGGACCAACGTGCCAATTCTGATAGCATCGGTCATGTCATGAGATATTACATTAGATTGATCCTAAATATCAAGTTCACCTTATGAGAAAGCATGTAATGTCTTAGCTTTTAGCATGAAAAGATTAAAGTTAGGCAATGCTTCTGAATGGGTGGATAATTTTCCTCAGTAGGGATTAGGCGACGGTTGAGGTAGTAGAGCACATTTTCCTTCCCTTCATCATTGGTTTGAGCCAATAAAGTGTCATGGTATTCGTCTAATGTAGCAGTGTATAATATCAAAGGCTTGCCTGTGATAGAGGCTGCTAGAAACGGCGTCATCGTAATGCGATGTCTTCAAAACATGTCGACCCTTATCATCCCACTTGAACTTGGCATCCTTTTTGACAATTACTGAGAATGGCTGACATCTTATTGATAAGTTAGATATAAAGTGTCTTAGATATGCTAACCACCCTTGAAATGATATGAGTTGAGTTATACTTTTAGGGGGTGGCATTTTTAATATCGACTTGATCTTCTCTGAATCGATTTGATTCCACGTCAGACAATAAACCCAAGGAATTTTTTTGAAGCTACTCCAAATGCACACTTCACGGGGTTCATTTTGAGGTTAAATTGTCTTAACCTCAAAACTGGCCTTTTCCTCTGCCTGGCGAGGGTCGGGTCATCCTACCCATATGTTCAAATGGAGTAATGAATTATGGGTGGAATCTAATGTCGCGGTCCACTTCCTCCTCCAAGTCTACCTTTTATTTTATTTTTCTTTTTCTTTTTTCTTTTTATTTTTATTTTTCACTTTTTTTTCTTTTTCTTTTTCTTATATATTTGAACTTGGCCAAGTTCGTGAGAATGGACTTGTTAGTTTTGAGGAAGGTAGTAAGCCGCATCCTCATATGTGCTGACCTCATTAACTGAAAATGGCTTCAGATCTCCTTTAACACAATAGGTGATTCCACCTCTCACAAACTTCATACACTAATGTAGAGAGGATGGAACTATGTTGTTTTCATGTATCTACGGTCTCCCAAGCAAAGCGTTGAAAGATGTATTGTCTATAATGTGAAACTTTGCTTAGTCTTCAATTATCTATCTCCAAGGAAACACTATGGAGCCTAAGGCCCTCTCACTTTGTTTTTTGAATCCTCTCAACATAAGCCTTTATTTTAGAGTTTGGAGATGTCATCCTCAAGTAGGCAGGTTCTTAGACTCATAATGTTGACGATGCACTAGGTCAACCAACACTCTTGTTAAATCATCAACATCTATTGTAATGTAAAGAGGATGGTTATGCTGGTCATCCCTTGAATAAGTCTTCATCATTGAATGCAACTCTTAAGATGTACTTCAAGTGGCATGCCTTCTCTTCAGTAGTGGTCAACTGGGCTAAGCATATCTCAGGATCACATAAGGCCTTGATTAGTTTTTCCCTCATTTCTTTGGATAAGACAAGGGTGTTGTATATGCTTAACTTAGCGGATAACTTTCTAAGATGAGCTAGGATATTGTAATCAACTTTGTCTTGGTCCTCCACAAGCATATCCATAGGTGGAGCATTCTGTGGAGGGGCTATCTACTCACTAGAATCAATGATTTGCTTACCCTTATCTTGAGGAGCTACCCTAGGAGGAAAAACTTTCCCACTATGTAGGTTGACTTCAGTGACTTCACGTGGAGGGTTGGTGGAAAGTTCTACCTGCTCATCGGGCATATCTTTAGCTTCTCCTATGGGACCCTCGGAGTTGGTTGACTCTAAGTCAATCTCAATGGGTGAACCTGATTGATTTAGAAAGGAAAATCTTATTCGAATCATAAGAGAAAGGATCGTAATTATTTGTGTTATTATTATTAGTTAGACTTGGAGCTTTCAACTAGAATGAGATCATCAACACTATCGAAAGTAAATAAGATATAAGTAGAATATTCTTTATTCATTGATTTCTTTCTAGATGGAGGTACATGATAAAAATTAAGTAAAGTAAGTGGAGCGAGGGGTTTAGTGCCCTCATCCGTAAATATAATATTTGCTAGTAGAAGAAGAACTAGATGAAGTGGTAGTAGCTACAACGGTGGGCCGGAATGCTAAATTGGGATGGTGGTTGTGCTTGGCTATCCCCGGGAAGTGTGGACTACTACCACTACTGCGAGCTCCCACCCTCTTTGAGTTGTCTTTGGCAACTTACAAATCTTCCTTGATGTTGGAGGTTTGAGCTGGGCACCCAAAGTTTCTTGATCTTTGAGATAATCCTTTTTGAGGTTGGGATAAGGAGATATTCCAACCTTCTTTTGTCTTGAGAGGATCACATGCATCCCCTAAGGATTACTCTAATAAAACTAGACAGTTGTTCTAACAAGTATTCCTTAAGGATAACAATGGTGCCTGACTTGTAGTTACGGAAGTCTTTAAAGGTGATGCAATCCTCTAAGACATGGGCTAACATGCGATGGTAGGAGCAAATGTTAGGATCATCGCTCTTGCCCACTTTCTCTGGCCTCTTAGGCTGTGGTAGCTAAAAATTAGGTTTCTTTAAGAGATTCTTAAAGATCTTAATGACTACCTCCCTCTTGAATGAATAGGGCTTGTTTAATTTGTCCATAAGAGTAGATGGATAGTAACCACCTGGAGGTGGATATGAATATCAGCTAAGTGTACTACTATGGAGGCGATGGTGGGGCTCACTGTGGTAGTTATGGTGACCAGTATGATGGTGGTGGAAGAGGAGGTGGAAAAGAAGGCTGCTGAGCTCGTGGTCTCTCAAACTAAATTTTGGCTAGTTGTTTTCCCTTATCTACTAACACCACTATCCCTGGCTTCTTCTCAAATGTTTTTTGCGGCTTAGGCTTGAATGATTGGTCTTAGAAAGGCAACTGTTTGGCTTCTATGGTGTTTATTTTTAGATGTGGGGGAACACCATGCAGATCATAAAGGGGTACTTATTGAAGTGATCGAGTACAACATTAAGGTATGATGTACTATCTCAAAAGATAGAGGCATCACCCTTCAATGGACCTAATCAACTAATAAGGACTCTTAAGGCATGATGGGTCTTTGAATATACTAGACATTTTTTCCCTGCTTTACATGGATAAATTAAGTAGGGTTTTTATTAAACTGGGTTCTAAAGTTCCCTATGGAGGCAAGCCTCCATAGTTAATTACATCCTAAGAAAGGTGAATTCCTTAGAAATACTCTCGATTAAAGTAGGCAATTGTTATCTCCAAAAATTTCAAGGTTAAGACTATCAATAAATTGGTTAATTTGGAGATCAAATGGGATGGATCAAGGAGAAGACTAATTTTTGAAATCCAAAGAGAATAAGTAAGAAATTCTCATGATACTAGGAAACTTAGTGAGCATTCCAATCTATCATAGGGTTGGGCTTTATAATTTTGAAGTTGAAGGGATTATATATTTTGAGTTGAAATTTTATTAGATTACTAGGGCTTATAAACTAACAACACAAGGTTGTGAAAATGCCTAAGAGGTGAGAATTTATGCTTGTAGCCTGAAGAAAATAGCTACCTTAAATTCTAAATATAGGGAGCTTTAGCATAAGCTAAAGCATGACCTAAATCTAAGCAAAGATGGGCATAAAGTTTACCTCCATAAGAGAGGATAAATCACCCGACTGCTGGGCTTACAATCATATGGAGTGGCTGCCAGCTAACTCCTCTATAATTTTAAATCCATGTAGGCAAGTCTTATGAAATTTCAAGATAGTTGAGCTTTATTTATTTAGAAAGAGACTAAAGTCCTTAAACCCAGGTCCTAAGAGACTAG
Source organism: Cymbidium sinense (assembly GCA_021442155.1). Taxonomy (NCBI): domain Eukaryota; kingdom Viridiplantae; phylum Streptophyta; class Magnoliopsida; order Asparagales; family Orchidaceae; genus Cymbidium; species Cymbidium sinense. The sequence continues at coordinate 12,325,862 of CM038233.1, read as the reverse complement.
AGCATGAGTGGTATGAGTAATGACTTAATCTAATGCAAAAATTTTTAAAGTTTTATTCCAATTTTGACACTTCATTTTGACAAAAGCTTTAGGATTTTGATGCCTATATGCATGATGAAATAAGATTGTTGGCTAAATTTGCGAGAAAGGGGTGTTTTCCACCCAAGAGATGCCCTCACAGGTCAAGCATTCCACTATCATGCAAGGATGAAAATCCCCTATTTTCAAGAATTAAATAATATGATATGCATGTTATGTAACATTCAACCATTCAGCTAAGGTGTTGCTAAATCTTTTAATTATCTTATTTAATGCCTAGGCTTTATGGCGAGGTTATGAATTATTTAAAACTTTAGTTATGAGTTGTAGTTGGGTAGAAAATTTATTTTTTTCTTTCAAGCTAATCTATCAGGCCATACATTAAAGCATCAATCATAAGAAACAATGAAAAGAATGTCATTTTCAATGTGCAATTTAAACATTATATCAAACAAATCTATAGCTATCGCAAAAGAATAGGAGGTCAACATGATCGGGTGTCGCCATACAACCCAAAATGAGAAAAGATAGGTAGCTGAGCTCTACCTTTTTACAACCTAGAATATGGAAGAATAATTATAATTTATAATGAATGAGTGCTATGGGGGATCTTCAAGTATTCATGTCTTCATGTCTCCTTCATTTCTTATTTTCCCTTTAATTTGGTGGACTTCATGGCATCACATGGCACCCTAGGACAAAGCCTTCTACCCAATGCTCATTTAATCCCTCATAGCACTAATCCTAATTCCTAATACAAAATTACATTAAAAATAGAAAAAGTAAATCTACATGTGCAAAATAGGGTTGCTAAGCATACATACACTCCCAAGCAATTACACTAGTAATTTGGACTTAGCACCATACACATGGGTAACCAAGCCCACCAATCCTAACTTAGATTATGCTTAGGGTTTAAGCAACCTGCCAAAGAGAATATTTATATTTATTTTAAGCACTCCCCACAATCTCATGCAAAAAACTTGATTAGGCTATGAATGGTCTACCATTCAGTCTACAAAACATACACCCTAACATCCAGTCTAAAATATTATGTCACAAAACAAAACATATACCATACGTATGCCATCATAACTTAGGACTAGAAGTGGTGACTTAATTCTAATGTGTGTTAAGGCTTGTGTAGTATGTCTCAACTAAGCATCATTATTTTATTTTTTCTAAGTCTAAGAAGATTTTAATTTAACATAAAGGGTTGGTTTCACTTTTAGTTGTTTAGTTGATTTGAGAATTTTAATATGTGTTTTCTTTTGTTTCATATGATTTACATTTAGAAACTAAGTGTTATGAAGAGAAAAAAGAGGATTGCCCTCTTTCATCCCTACCTTAAGCCACTTTCTAAACATTAATTTGATTTAGTACTCTTTAGTGAATGGCTTATTAAATATTTTAATTAATCATAAGTTTAGGTTCACTCTAAAAAAATTTATTCAATGTGAAAGCATCTTAAGATTAATCTAATTGGATTACTATCACATGACGCATGTTAAATCATTCCTTTCCACCACATGTAACATGCATATGATTCAATCCTAAACATATTTATACATGCAATATATTTTGGCACACTTATATGAAGAATGTAGATATGTATTTGAAGTTTATATTTTTTTATTTGATTGAATTATTTAATCATATTAATTTAAAGCTCTATCTAAATTCTTATACAAAAATACATAGGGATGAAATTAAATAGGTATGTGTCATTATTAACCGAGTGAGGTAATCAAATGACCTCCTTGGGGCTAATTAAAGCCTCATATTCTTGGGATGTCCAAACTATATACTCTTTTGTATTCAAATATATGTAAATTTGTATGCATGAATGTAAGAAAGAAAGCTCCGAAATCACATGACCAACTAATCCAATTACCTAGTCAATTATGAATGCATGTATCCTTGATAAAAGAAAAGGGGGTTATAATTTCATAAATAAATATAAACACACATATATAAGTGACATAAGCTAGTACATGCCATTATTAACTAGAGAAGTGAGGTAATCAAATGACCTCCTTGGGGCTACTTAAAGCCTCGTATTCTCAAGATGTCCAAACTAAACACTTGCTTTTCTCAAACACATATGAATGTATACCTAAATAAAGGAAGAAAAACCATGCAAAAATTGTATTTTTTATTTCATTGAAACATTTATGCATGTGGAATAAAGTTCTATCTAAATTCTAATGTAAGAACACATATAAAAGAAATCAAATAAGTATGTGTCGCTATTAACTAGGGAAGTGAGGTAATCAAATGACCTCCTTGAAGCTAGCTAAAGCCTAGTGTTCCCAGGATGTCTGGACTATATACTTATTAACATTCAAATGCATGTAAAACTACATATGAATTAAGGAAAAGAAAGCTTTACTTCACATATCTAAGCTATAAGCATATGCATATATGTTCATAACTACTATCACTCTAATCAATGTAATTGATTTATAAATTTTAGTAAAATAATTAAAATTTATTAATGATAATAGCCACACATAATATAAATTAATCCAACGCATGCATGCTTACATAAAGGAAAATCATTTGATTCAATTAACTTTGAAAATATGAATGCATGATTTCAAATGACATACAACATTTAATATGATTGGAAAGGAATAAATAAGCATAAACACATGATTTCATTCAATCAAATTAATTCCTAAGGACAATCATAGCAAATAAAATTATTTAAGGTAAACCAAAGCTTTCTTAATGTCATTTTTAATTTTGTGTTTTGATTTGATTTAAGGATGTGAGAAGAGGTTTGTTGATTCTAACCCATTCCCATGTTTGTTAATTGATTTAGTTTAATGAAAAATAATAAAGTATATTTTATGGGTTAATTAGGTTGTAATATGCATTAAATTCATTAATTAACCCTTTCCTATGTTGCCTTAGCATAATTAACCAAACAATTATGAGCCAACATGATATGCACATACATTGGAAATTAAATCAATAATGATCCTAAGAAATGAAATGGCCTAATGCAATTGTCTCACATTAATGGTTAATTAGGTTAAGGAACTTAATTAAGTACTCCTATAATTCACCCACACATGTGGGTTAATTATAATTTTTTTATGAGTTTCTTAGGTTATTGAACACCTAAGGGTCTACCCCATATTTAATTAACCAAGTTTTAATATGATTATGATTTCAATTTAATTAATAAAGCCATTTGATTAATTAATCAAACCATTTGATTAATTAACTGAAAAAGAGAAATGAACTTAGGGAAATAGATTTGGGAGGAGGCCTCAATCCCATTCCATAGGTTCATTCACTATTGGATAGTGATTAACCACTTAATTAACTAGCATTTTCTTGTTCATGTGATTAAATTAATTAACTTAAGAGGATAATTAAACCTTAACTAGTCAATTTCCCCCAATTAATTAAGCAATAAATCCCAAGAAAATTATGGGAGGTAGAGGTCATCTCATTGAATTAACCCACAAAGTTTGGGATTAATTACTTAAGTAATTAAAGAGTAATTAAGCTAATTAATTTTTTAATTAAGCTCTAATTACTTTTTAAAATTAATTAAGAGTAGTTTTAATGAATTCTCCTCTAAAATACCTTTTAAATGAGTATTTATTTGTATTTATATGATTTTTCTATAGATAGTTATGATTTTAGAAAGTTTTAGCCATTAAAACACATTAATTAGGCCTAATTAAACTCCAAATCCCATCGATGCCACGTGGTGGACGCGATCGCTTTCCATTATGGATTGGTTATTTAAGTTATTTCCATCAATGCTGAGTCAGATGTCGGGATGCACTTTCTCATGTGCCATCTGATCCAAGATCGGATAGCCATGATTAATCCTGTGATGTAAAGAGGATTTAATCAATTTGATCTAACAAATCTAATCATGGTCACCCATTCTGATCACGTGGAATGGATGGTGCATGATCTATCATCCATGAGCAAGGAAGGGCGGGCGTCCACCATTATTAGCGTGATCACTCACGAGCTCGGATCAATCTCAAATTGAACCCATACCTTCACAAGGAGGATCCAAGCATCCAACGTCAAGATCGGGTGGGGTGGAAGTTTTCTTCAAAAGCTCCAACAAAATTTTACTCTAAGGTCAATTTTAATGGCATATCTCACGAGCTCAAGAGGTGCCAAATCGATTGAGGAAGCTTGCCTAGTAGAGATGAGTCCCTGTTATTGAGCACAAGCTCTAATTAAAGTTGGATTGCTCAAAATGCCAACTCACAAGGTATAGGTGGTCGGTGTTGATCGAAGTCCACCCTTCGACCATCGAGAAGCTTGGGTAGCGATTCGATCTTGCTCGACTACCTCCAAGGATGGTGTGTGCAAAGTAAAATGCACTTTGGTGTATAAATAAGCAAATGGGAATCAATGGGATGCTCCACTATTTTGGCTTGAAGAAAATTGAGAATGGGGAAATGAGGAATGGGCTTGGGAGCTTGAGGAAGGTCTTTAGTGGCTCATCTTGGGTAGCTAGGGCTCTAAGAAATGCAAGTGTGTGAGCTTGAGTGAAAATGAGGGAGTGTAAACCCCCCTTCTCTTAGATCGGATGGTTTGGGCTAGTTTGGCTTCATCTTGATCATTTGTCTACCTCAAAGGGTTATGGAGGTCCTTGAATGGATAAGGTGGTTCAGTTGGTTGGGTGAGGGTGTGGAGGTGGCTGCTAAGGAAGGTAGTGGATGTCCTTAGTAGTTTTAAATGCTCCAATGGGGGAGGTAAGGTGATTTCACCTCCCCATGGGTCATGGCCGACCCAACTACCCTTGGGTCAGGTTGGGCAGTGTCCTAGGAGCCTATGTGGACCAATGGGAGAGTGTCAATGGTCAAGGAATGGAAATGATCGCTTATATGGGTGATTTGCCTCATGTGATACCCCTAACCTAAGGGTAGGATGGTCATTTAGCATTGTATTTGATTTGGGTAGATTTGAAATGAGTCAAAAGTGAGTTGGGCCAAATTTCATATCATTTGGAGTTTATTTGGTTTGATTTGGCTCAATTTGACCTATTTAGGTCAAATTGGGTTAGGTTGGGTCAAGTTGACCAAATGGTCAAATTGGGTCAAACCAAGGGCTGGGTCAAGTTTATATGATCATTTGGAGTGTATTAGTGTCACTGGTTTGGTTCAATTTGGTTTACATTTGGTTTTGGTTCATTTGAGTTCATTAGGTCAAATTTGTCAAGTTGACCATTTGATAATTGACCAAATTGGCTTGTCATGACTTGGTTTGGGTTTGGTTGATCCTTTGAGATATGTTGTGAGCTTTGGTTGAGTTCAATTTGGATTTGATTGGGTTTTAGGTTGGTTTGACCCTTTAGGTCAAGTTGGGTTCAATAGGTCATGTAGGTCTAGTGAGTCAATTGGGCACAATTGAGGCTTTGTTCAAGTTCAATAGTCAATTTGGAATAAACTTGAGCCATTGGTTGCAATCAATTTGGTTTAGATTTTAATTTGACCCATTTTGGTCATTTAAGTCAAATTAGGTCAACTTGGGTCAAGAGGGCCAATTGGGTTAGGTTTGGCTCAATTGAAGGTAAAGACATGTTCAAGTATTGATTTTGAGTTGATATGAATCATTGGGTTCAATGGATTTGGCTTAGGTTGCAATTTGGCTAGTTTATGTTCATATAGATTAAAGGGTTGACTTGGTCAAAGAGCTAGGTTTACTTGGTTTGCCCAATTTATGATAATTGATCAACCTAGGATGATCAATAATCATGCCATGAAGTTTGCATTGGCTTAATTCATTTTGGTTTGGATTGAATTGGATTTTGGTTCATATAGGTCAAATTGGTCACTTTGTCAAGTGAGCCAATTGTGTTTAGTTGGCTTGATTTTGAGTTGAGTTTGATTTAGTTGAGTTTATATATGGATTTGGGATTGATATATAAATCCAATTGCATTAGTTTGGGTTCAAATGCATTTTAGTTCATTTGAACATTTCAAAAGAAGTCAAGTTTGACTTGGGTTGATTTTTTGCTTTAGCTTAATGATTATAGATTTCATTTATATTTGGAATGGTGATCAATAAAATGATTGATTCATGAGAAAATCAATTGAATTTGGTTTGAATTTGAATGGCATTTGGCTAAGTCCATGAAATGGGCTTAAAGGGTTTAGATTTGGATTTTGATTTATTTTGATTTAGTTTTGATGATTTAAATGTATATTTTATTTATATTTGTGAAGATGATTGAATATATGATTGATTTATGATAAAACCAATTAAATTGGAAGTGATTTGGCTTAAGGTTTGGCTAAGCTCATGAAGGTTGATTCATGTGGCTTAGGAAGAGTTTTAATTTAATTTGATTTAGTTTTGATCATTTGGATGTGAATTGATTTATATTTAGGAGATAATTGAAGATATAAATTGATTATCAAAAAATCATTTGATTTTGGATTGATTTAGATGGGATTTTGGCTAAGTTCATGAAATTGATTCAAAGGACTTATGAAAGATTTAAAGTTTGGATTTGATCATGGGCTTCAATCATTTAGCTTGGAATTTGAATTTGGATTTGGATTTTAAATTGAATTTGATTGTAAGTTTGATAGGGTGAACATGAATTGGATTTAGGTTGTAGGGTTGGAGGGTTATCTTAATCTCTAAGGCATAGCCCCATGATTAATCCATCTAAGTCTCTAGGCTAGGTTAAGTGTTCACTAGTGCTACAAGTGTCTTATGACTAGGAAGTCTTAGTGTCTAGAGGACTCCTAAGTCTAAAATGAGGAGATTGAGAACTCACTCCAAAAGTGAGGTCAACAACTTCCTCTTATAGTGTTTATTAATTTCTCAAAGTTTTGATTATGAAGCCCTTGAGCATGAAAGCAACCAGTCATGGATATTCTTGAGAAGAATTTCAATGGCATGATATTTGGAGGTTGTGGTTTGCATTTCATACTCAGGTTACACACCACATGAGAATTTAATCAACAAGAGACTCATTGGGATTTTATTTTGCTACGAGGTCACCTGTTCTCTGTTGGGCTCAAGCAAATCTCTTGACAAAGAGTTGCTCCAACTTAGCAAAAGTCTTCATCGAATCGTTGGGCAGTTCAGCGTACAAATCAAATGCAACCTGACAGACTGCTAATGAAAAGGTGAAATAGAAGTGTGTCACTACCACTGGCATTGTAATAGTTGGCTCTGCAATGTGTCATCTGCTGTTGTGGGTTCCCACTGCCATAAAAACTCTTTAAGGATGGTGGCACGAACCCGTTGGGGTATTGAACTATATCGAATTCCTTTGGGTAATATTTACCCTTTGGAATGGATGAGCTCCCCCAGGCTTGTGCCAACATTTTCATGTTGCACCACCATCGAATGTCTTTCTCATACAGGTACTATCTATGACCTACCTATGCAAGCTACCACTTTTGATCCATGGGAGAGGCACTCTTGGGAGGATCTAAAACATGTAAGAGCTCATGCCGATCGGCCTCCATGGGACTAGGTGGCGAGAACTTTGTTCTGGAGTGCTAGGACTGCTGCTAATAAATCCCCAACCTTCCTCTCCATCCTGTTGATCTGCTCATCCTTCTACTTGACCTACTGAAGGAGGTGTTGGGTTGAGTGAGAGGAGTCACCTTCCTCGATCATAACACCTTCCTGACTCTGATGGTCTTTGTGGAGGGATCCTCGAGTATCGACCATATGGATTTCTACTGAATCCTGAAATAGGTCATCCTCATCGGTGTCGAAGTCTACTCTAACCTCTTTTTAATTTGAATTATCACTCCCAAGAAGTTGCTTCTCGATAAAGTAGTCTTCTAGGATATCATCTAGTGAATGATTTCCTACTTTACCTGGTTAAACCGACAAACACTTGAGGCGATCGTAGGCGTGCTCATCTGGATCTACACTCCGGATACTACCTACTGATGGAGTGCTCTCCCTAGGGGGATCAACTGCCATGGGGACGCACTAGTATTCCCTACTACCTCTGCTACTGACTGCGATGGTGGAGCGACTATGACACTTTTGGGTCGCCACTCCCTCTTCACCATTATTGAAGTGGAAGGTCGAATGGGAGAGCTCAACCTCAGCTCAACGAGTGGCATAGATGGAGCAGGATCCTTAGGCCATAGCTCGAGCACTAATGGAGATGCCCTCTCTCCATATGCAGGTTTTTGTACTTTGGTGGGGACTAAGGAAGGAGGGACTTGGATAGGTGATGGTGGGCAACAAGTGGAGCGGTGTGATCGTGGAGACACTGACTGCCTCTCTGCCAGAGCTCTCCTCCTACGGTTAGTGGTGCCTGTAAAGACTATGATGTCAGTATAATCGGCTCAGGTAGCCCATCGATCGGGGAAATCCATCAATGTTGAGGTCGCTGACTGTCTGGCATACCTCCTTCTCTCCTTCTTGTGGATTGGGCTACAACTCTAGCCTCTACGGCTTTCTCTTTGCATATCTGATCCCTCACTCTCCTTGGGATTGGAGTCCTCTGATCAAATAATGTATTAGACTCTGAGCGTCCGTGGGCTCTGCCAAAGTGGTGAAGAACTGATCGTGGACTAGCATAGGGCTTCCTCCTTTCCCTAGCTGGTACCTCAAATTGTGTTGGTGGTGGAGCCAATGCAGCGTTCCCCTTATAATCTTCCTCTGTTCGAAGCCGAGAGGGGGTGAAACCTGCTACCACTCAAGAGTGGAGAGGTCTTATATGGAGAACCCTCATCAACAATGTGAGAGGCCTCATCGACCTGCCTGGCCTCACGCTCATAATTCTGCTTGATCTTCTTATTCTTATTGTGGTGCTACATTTTACTGAGCGGAGCAGAATGAGAACTAGAACATACCTCAAAGGTAGGGAGACTATCTCGAGGCCAAGATAGCTTTGCCCTTTAAATGTGTGTGTGTGTGTGTGTAGGAGGAACTAGTGGCAGTGCTAGCCCTCACTAGGAGCTACTGTGAGGGGGTGAGAGTGGATGATAGCATCTGTAGGCATTAAACCAAAATAGATGGAACTATCGCACGCCATGGGAACCTCGACAGCCTTCCTCTTTAATGTGGAAACTCAGAATCTGATGGGATGTCAAAATGAAGGAGTGGCTTCTTCCTTGCCACCTCCTCTTTGCTGACAGTCGTGAGTGCTAGCCCCTCGCAGGTGACTCAAATAGTCTCAAATCCACGCCCAAACTAAATAACATGTGTGGTGGTGTTTGTGAGTATGGCCTGATCCTAGGCCAAATCCACATCAAAGGGGAAGGAAAAGATCATCTTTCTAGTAGACATGGTAAAAAACTGACTAAAGAAGCAAATGAAGGACTGAACTGCTATCTCTGCATTTGTTGAAAATAGAACTGAATCAGACATTTTCTTTAATAATTACTTTCAATCATTGATTCTTGATTTTGGAATTTGAACCCACACTTAACAAATTTAGGTATGCTAAGTGGGTTCATTGAATTGGAGAGATTTTGATATTTGAGGAGAGACTTTGACATATAATTTGATTTTGATTTGGAACCCATATCCAACAAATTTGGGTATGTTTGGGAGAGACCTTGGAGATGAATTTTTTTTTTTTATCCTTTGTTTGAAAATTTGATTTTGGAATCTCTCACTTAGCAAATTTAGGTATGCTAAATGAGATTCAAGTGTATGTTTGAAAATAAATTTTGAAAGCATTTTTGTTTGCGATGATGTTTGTCATATGTTTGATTTGTTTGATTTGATTTTGATTTGAAAATGGGATCCTTGCTTAACAAATCTAGGTATGCTAAGTAAAGCCCAAATGTGTTTGATATTTTGTTGATTTAAAAAATGAAACCCTTCCTTAACAAATTTAGGTATGTTAAGTAGGGTGTTTCATATTTTATTTTGATTTGAAAAAAAAAAGAAACTTTAATTAACAAATGTGCATATGTTGAATAGAGTTTAATTTGTTTTATGTGTTGTTTAATGATAGAATTCCTTATTGAAAATTTTGGGTATGTCAAATGGAATTCAAATGTGTTTGGATTTTCATGATTTTGGAAAAGGGGAACTCTACTTAACAAATGTAGGTATGTTAAATAGAATTCAATTTGTTTTGATTTTGAAAAATGGAACATGTTAAGTGAGGTTCAATGATATGTTGATTTTTTTTTTATTTGTTTTGGTTTTGAAAATGGAAATTCATTTAACAAATTTAGGTATGTTAAGTGGAGTTGGTTAATTTTTGAAAAATGTGTTTGGAATATTTTAAAGAAATCTCATTTAACAAATTTGGGTATGTTAAAAGGAGTTGGTTGATTGATTGATTTTATTTTGAAAATTGTGCTTTTGAAAATTCATTGAAAAGGATTTTGATGATGCATATTTGATTTTGATTTTGAAAAGGATCCTAATTTAACAAATTTAAGTATGTTAAATGAGGCTTGATTATTTTATTATTTGAAAAGTGGTTTGAAAGTTTTATATTTTGCAAACCTTATGTTATGTGAAGTGCATTTCAAAATGATTTTATTTAGAAAGAGTACTTTTTTTTTTTGAAAAATTTTGCAAAAGACTTTATTTGTTTAGTTTAAATTTTATTGGAACTTTCTTGAATATAGGATGAACCTTGCCTCACCAAGCTAGTGGTAAAGAGGTTCTAAATTTAGTCATCTCCTTTCATTATTTAATTTATTTTTCACCTATTGGGAGTCCCAATAGGGGTTTCAAGACCTACATTGAGTGAGGTCCTAAAACCTAAAGGATGTTGGCTAGCTTTGCTTAAGGATGTAATAAGCTAAGTGCCAATGGAAAGAAAGATAGTCTTGGGTTTATATAAAATATGAGTTCACTATCTATGCTTGGAGATAATAATTGTCTACTAAAGAAGGAGAGAGGAACTATCCCTAGCAGAATCACCAAAATAATCTGTGGTGTTAATTTTTGGATGTACGGGGGGAAGACACCACATAGATTGTATGGGATACTCATTGAAGTGATCGAGTACACCATTGAGGCATGATATACTATCTCAAAATATAGAGACATCACCCCTAAATAGACCTAATCACCTAATAAGGACTCCTAAGGCATGATGGGTCTTCGAATATACCAAAGATTTTTCCCCTACTTTACATGGATAAATAAAGCAGGGTTTATATTAAATCGGGTTCTAAAGTTTCCTATGGAGGCAAGCCTCCATAGTTAATTACATCCTAAGGAAGGTGAATTCCTTACGTACTCTTGATTAAAGCAAACAATTAGGATCTCCAAAGATTTCAAAGTTAAACTATCAAAGGATTGGTTGTATTTGGAAAATCAATCGAGATAAATCAAATGGAGAGACTTATTTTGGAAGTCAAAATAAATGAGTAGGGAATACTCATGATATTAGAAAACCTAGTGAGCATTCTAATCTATCCTATGATTAGGCTTCATATATTTGAAATTAAAGAGATTTATATGTTCGAGTTGAATTTTATTATATTGCTAGGCTTATAATCCACCAACACAAGGTTATGAAAATACCTAAGAGTGAAGATTTATTCTTGTATCCCAAAGAAAATAGTTACCATGGATCCTAAATCTAGGAAACTTTAGCATAAGCTAAAGTGCGACCTAAAACTAAGCGAAGATGGGCATAAGGTTTTTCTTCATAATAGAGGATAAACCGCTCGACTGTTGTGCTTACAATCACCTCGAGTGGCTGCCAACTAACTCCGCCTACGATTTTAAAACTATGTAGTCTAATCTTATGAATTGCAAGATAGTTAGGCTATTATTTATTTAGAAAAGAGACTAAATTCCTTAAACCTACTCCCTAGGAGACTAGAGCATGAGTGATATGAGTAATAGCTTAATCTAATGCAAAATCTTTTCAAATTTTATTTAAATTTTAACACTTCATTTTGACAAAGGATTTAGGATTTTGATGCCTATATGCGTGATAAAAGTAGGTTGTTAGCTAAATCAGCAAGAAGTAATATTTTCCACCATAAGGGATGCCCTCACAGGTCAAGCATTCCCCTATCATGCAAGGATGGAAATCTCCTTTTTCAAGAGTGAAATAACATAATATGCATGTTGTGAAACATTCAACCATACAACTAAGGGGTTTCTAAATCTTTTGGTTATCTTGATTATGTCCTAGGATTTATGATGAGGTTATGAGTTGTTTAAAATTTAGTTGTGAGTGATTAATTGGGGTAGAAAATTTATTTTTATCCTAAGAGCCTAATCTCATCCAGGCCACACATTAAAGCATTAATCATAAGAAACTATGAAAAGCATGCCATCCTAATGCACAATTTAAACATGATATCAATCAATTTTATAAACTAACATAAAAGAATAAAAGGTCGGTGCAGTTGGGCTCTACCACCTAGAAAAGAAAAGATGGGTAGCCGAGTTCTACCTTTATACAACTCGGAATTACAAAACAATAATTACAATTTATAATGAATGCTATGAGGGGAAGGGGGACTTCATTCTTCATTATACATATCTTTTATCTTCATGTCTTCATTTGATTTGATTTGCTCTCTTCAAAGGCATCACAGTGCTTCTAGGAAAAGCCTTCTAGCCACTACTCATCCTAAACCCTGATAGCACCAATCCCAATTCCTAATGAAAAATTACATTAAAAATATAAAAAAGTAAATCTAACTACACCTACAAAATAAGTGCTAGCTAAACATTCACATAACCCAAGCAGTTATATTCATAGTTTAGACGTAGCACCCTACACATGGGTAACCAAGCCCACCTACCCTAACTTGGCTTATGCTTAGGGGTTTAAGCAACCTACAAAGAGAGTATTTATATTTATTTTTTAGCAAGCCCTTTAAGCACAATCCCTTGTAAAAAATATGATTATGCTAATACCTATTATCCAGTCTATGAAATATACACCCTAACATCCAGTCTAAAATAATACATTATAAAACAAAACATACACCATACATACGCCACCCTAACTTAAGACTAGAAGTGATGACATAGTTTTAAGGTGTGTGTTAAGGCTTGTGTAGTATGTTTCAACTAAGCATTAGTGTTGTATTTCTCTAAGTTTGGGAAGATTCAATTTAACATAAAAGGTTGATTTCACTTGAAGTTTTTTAATTGATTTGAGAATTTTAATTTGCATTTTCTTTTGTTTCATTTTATTACATAGCAACTAAGTGTTATAAAGAGAAGAAATGGGATCATTCCCTTCATCCCTACCTTAAGCCACTTTCTAAAATACATTAATTTGATTTAGTTCTCTTTAGTGAATGGCTTATTACACATTTTAAATTAATCTTATGTTTAGGTTCACCTTAAATAATTCTATCCAATATGAAAGGCATCTTAAGATTAATCTAATTGGACTACTATCGCATGACACATGCTAAATCATTCCTTTCCATCACATGTAACATGCATATGATTTAATCCTAAGTGTATCTATACATGCAATATGTTTTAGCACACTTATATGATGAATGTAAATATGTATTTGAAGTTTATATTCTTTTATGTGATTGAATTATTGTTGACCTCACTTTTGGAGTGAGTTCTCAATCTCCTCATCTTAGACTTAGAGGCCTTCTAGACACTAAGACTTCCTTAGTCATAAGACACTTCTAGTGATTAGATGAACACTTAACCTAAACTTAGATATCTAGGAGGGTTAATCATAGGATTAAGTTATGCCTTCAGGATTAGGATAACCTCCTACCCCATAACCCAATCCAGATTCACCCTATCAAACCTACAATCAATCTCAAATTCAAATCCAAACCCAAACCCAAATCCAACTTCAAATCCCAACCCAAATGATTGAAGCCCATGATCAAATCCAAACTTGAAATCTTTCCTAAGTCCTTCGAATCAATTTCATAAACTTAGCCAAAACTCCATCTAAATCAATCCAAAATCATTTGAGTTTTTTCTCATAATCAATTTATATCTTCAATTATCTTCTTGAATATAAATCAAATCTACATTCAAATAATCAAAACTAAATTAAACTAAATCTAATTAAATTAAAACCCTTCCTAAGTCCTTTGAATCAATTTCATGAACTTAGCCAAAATCCCATCTAAATCAAACCAAATTCAATTGACTTTCTCATAAATCAATCATTCCATCAATCGCCATTCCAAATATAAATGAAATATATAATCATGGCGTTCAAGTCAAACCCAACTTAGCCCATTTGACTTGAAATATTCAAATAAACCAAAACTTATTTGAACTCAAACCAATTGCAATTGGATTATATATCAATTTTAAATCCATATATAAACTCAATTAAATCAAACTTAACCCAAAATTAAGCCAACTAAGCTCAATTGACTCACTAGACCCAAATGACCTATTGAACCCAACTTGACCTAAAGGGTCAAGCCAACCTAAAACCCAACCAAATCCAAATTAAACTCAACCAAAGCCTACAACATATTCTATATGATCAACCAAACCCAAGTCATGACCCAAGTCAATTTGGTCAATTATAAATTGGTCAACTTGACCCATTTTGAACTCAAATGAACCAAAACCAAACCTAAACCAAATTGAACCAAACCAATGACACACTCCAAATGGTCATATAAACTTGACCCAATCTTGGGTTTGACCCAATTTGACTAATCGGTCAACTAACCCATTTTGGCCCAATTTGACCCAAATGGGTCAAATAACCTTATGAACTCCAAATGAGTTGAAATTTGCCCCAATTCACTTTTAACTAATTTCAAATCTATCCGAATCAAATCCAATACTAAATAACCATTCTACCCTTGGATCAAGGGTATCACATGAGACAAATCACCTATGTAAGTGGTCATTTCCTTTCTTTGGCCACTTGGCACCCTCCTAATGGTCCACCTAGGCACCTAGGACACCCCAACCCGAGGTGGTTGGGTTGGCCATGACTCATGGGGAGGTGAATTCACCTCACCTCCCCCATTGGAGCATTTAAAACTCATAGGCTTAACACCACCTCCCAAGCCTTGGCCAACCAAAGCCACTAAGATAATTCCATGCCATTCCCATATCCCAAGCCATGTGGACACCCACTAGAGCTAAAAATCATCATGAATGGTGATTTTCGGCCACCATTAAGCATAAAGGAAAAGAGGCACTATATGCATTCAATTTTTGTATTAGAGAAGCTCTAGGAACTCTAGAGTGGGAGAGAAACCCATTCCCCACTTCCTTTTGACAAAAAAACACCAAAACTAAGCCGATTTTGGTAAGGAGGCATCAGCCATTGGTGAATATAACATTCCAAGGGAATGCAAGGGTCTAGATCCATCACAAGGCTTCATTTCACATTCAGGAGTGTGTTCGGATCAACACAGCCGCTGGAAACCATCCCCGGTGAGGTAATTTTCAAATCCTTTAGTCGACCATAAGTTCTTTTGTTTGTGATGATGTTTGCTCAATTTTAGGAAAACCCCTTAGATATCCCTTGCATCTTTCATTTTCAACAAGCCTAAAGTGAAAATAGAAGTTTTTTTATGAGAATCATCATGAAATTGAGCCCGGACGGACTCGATTTCATTCAATTTTGGCAATTTTGCATTTCTTCCGTCGTTTATCACTGGAGGAAGAAGATCCAACAGTTGTGTGATCCCATCTCAATAGGGATGGACGGTTGTGATTAAAAGAGGAAACATGCCGATTTAAGCCCTTTAGATCATTGATTTAATCTGGACCATTCGATCTTTGATCGAACGATCCGATTAAAAACGCATCGTCTTGCCCTTTTTCCGCTTAAGCTATGCTCCCAATCAGCCACATGGAAAAGCATGAAAGCTGGTAGTAATTGATTGTGAGTTAAGTAGGAAATTAAGGATTTTTTTATTTTAAAAATTTTTAAAATCACCTAAAACATAAAAAATTCCTAGAAAACAAAATACTAAACAAAAAATTACAAGTAAAAGCTCATTGGATTTGTCTTTTCGACCAAAATCCAACAAACCTAAAATCCCTACATTTTAATGAGTATTCTAAGGTTAATTTAGGTTTGAGTTAAAATCAAATTTCATTAATTAATGTAAAGATACAAATCAGATTAATCTAAAACTTTTAGAGATTGAAAAAGAAGTTAAAATATAACCACCATAAAAATTCTAAGTCAAAATGATTTCTATATTGGGAGATATTGAATTTTGAAGCCCAAATGGTCTATTTTAGTAGAATAAATTAATAGACTTTATAAAATTATGAAAAATTATTTAAATCGGTTGAAACTTTGAAAAATTATAACAAATCATAGAGAAATTATAAAAATATAAATAAATAATCATTTTGAAGGTATTTTAGAGGAGGATTAATTAAAAATATTTTTATTTAATTTTGAACATTAATTAGGGCTTAATTAAGGTTTAATTACAAAAATAATTTAACTTAATTACTCTTTAATTACTTAAGTAATTAATCCCAAACTTTGTGTGTTAATTCAATGGGATGAGCTCTGCCTCCCATGATTTTATTGGGATTTATTGCTTAATTAATTAGGGAAATTAACTAATTAAGCTCTAATTACTCTTTTAAATTAATTAATAATTAATTAATCCCATGAATAGTAATAAATTAATTAAATAAGAGGTTAATTATTGCTTAACAGTGAATGAACCCATGGGATAAGTTTACGGCCTCCTTCCCTAAGTTTATTTCATTAATTAAATTAATCAAGGGTTAATCAATTAATCAAACTACTTAATTAATCAAATTGAAATTATAATCACATGGAATCTCAATTAATGAAGTCTTGGGTAGACCCTTAAGTGTTCAACAACTTAAGAAAATCCTAAGGAAATTATAATTAACCCAAATGTGTAGAGGTATTATAAGAGTATTTAATTAAGTTCCTTAACTTAATTAATCATTAATTATGAGCCAATTGCATTATGCCCCCTTTTATTTCTTAGAATCATTGAAATTTTATTTTCCATTCATGTGCATATCATGTTGGCTCATAATTATTTTGTTAATTAAATTAAGGTAACATAGGTAAGGGTTAATTAATAGATTTAATGCATATTATAACCTAATTAATCCATAAAATTAACTTAATCATATTTTATTAAATCAATTTAACAAATATGGGAATGGGTTAGGATAAGCAAATATCTTCTCACATCCTTAAATCAAATCAAAACATGACATTAAAAATGATATTAAAGAAGCTTTGGTTTATCTTAAATGATTTTATTTGATATGATTATCCTTACAAATTAATTTAATTGAATGAAATCATATGTTTATGTTTATTTATTCCTCTCCAATCATGTTAAATGTTCTATGTCATTTGAAATCATGTATTCATCTTTTCAAATTTAAATTAGAGAAAATGATTTTTCTTTATGTAAAGCTTGCATGTGATTTAATTTAATATATGTGTGGCTATTATCACTACTAAATCCAAATGTATTTTTCAAAAGCTTATAAATGAATAGTAATGATTGTTATGATGTTAAATGCATGTTCTTATAGTTTAGACATGTGAGGTAAAGCTTTCTTTTCCTTAATTCATATGTAGTTTTACATGTATTTGAATGTTAATAAGTATATAGTGCAGACATCCCAGGAACACGAGGCTTTAGTTATCCCCAAGGAGGTCATTTGATTATCTCACTTTAATAGTTAGCATTTAATTTGATTTCATTTACATGTGTTCCTACATTAGAATTTGGATAAGACTTTGCTCCACATGCATAAATGTTTCAATCGAATAAAAATACAACCTTTGCATGATTTTCCTTCCTTTATTTATGTATACATCCATATGTATTTCAGAAAAGTAAATATTTAGCCTAGACATCCTAGGAATACGAGGCTTTAAGTAGCCCCAAGGAGGTCATTTGATTACCTCACTTCCCTGGTTAACAATGGCATGTACTAGCTTGTCTCTTATACATGTGTGTGTGTATTTAATTATAGAATTAGAACCCCTTTTCTTTTATCAAAGATACATGCATCCATAATTGGCTAGGTGATTGAATTAGTTGGTCATGAGATTTGGAGCTCTCTTTTTTACATTCATGCATACAAATTTACATATGTTTGAATGCAAATGGGTATATAGTTTGGACATCCCAGAATACTGCTTTAGTTGAGGTCATTTGATTATCTCACTTCCCTGTTTAACAATGACATGTACCTATTTAATTTCATCTCTATGTATTTTTATATAAGAATTTAGATAGAGAAACTAATATTATTAAATAATTTAATCATGATATAAACTTTGCATACACATACATTCATCATTTAGGTGTACTAAAATATGTTGCATGTATAGATACATTTAGAATTAAATCATATGCATGTTACATGTGATGGAAAGAAATGATTTAACATATGTCATGTGATAGTAATTCAATCAAATTAATTTTAAGATGCCTTTCACATTGAATGAGATTATTTAAAGTGGACTAATTTAAAATGTGTAATAAGTCATTCACTAAACAGAACTAAATCAAATTAACATGCTTCAGAAAGTGGCTTAAGGTAGGGTTGAAAGAGGGAAATCCTCTTTTCTTCTCTTTTTAACACTTAGTTGCTAAGTGTAATCAAATGAAACAAAAGAAAACACAAATTAAAATTCTCAAATAAATTAAATAACTTCAAGTGAAACCAACCCTTCATATTGAATTAAATCTTTCTATACTTAGAGAACTACAACTCTAATACCTAGTAAGACATACCACACAAGCCTTAACACACACATTAGAATTAGGTCACTACTTCTAGCTTTATGTTGGGACAGTGCTTGGTATGATGTATGTTTTATTTTGTGATGTATTATTATAGACTTGATGTTAGGGTGAATGCTTCTTAGACTGAATGATAGGTCATGATTAGCCTAATCATATTTTTTGCAGGGGATTATGCTTAAAGGAGCCTCTTAAAAATAAATATAAATACTCTTTTTGTAGGTTGCTTAAGCTCCTAAGCATAATCTAAGTTAAGATAGCTGGGCTTGGTTACTTATGTGTAGGGAGCTAAGTCCAAATTATAAATATAATTGCTTAGGTTGTATGTATGTTTAGCTAACCTCTATTTTGCAGATGTAGTTAGATTTACTTTTCCTATTTTTAATGTAATTTTGCCTTAGGAATTAGGCTTTGTGCTATGGGGGGTTTAGGATGAGCAATGGTTAGAAGGCTTTGTCCTGGGATACCATTTGATGCCTTGAAACATACCAAATCAAAGAAGCAAGGAGGAAAGAAATGAATACATAAAGAATGAAAAATGAAGACCCCCCATAGCATTCATTCATTATAAATTGTAATTATTCTTTCATTTTTTTTTGGGTTGTATAAGGGTAGAGCTCAGCTACCCATCTTTTCTTTTTCAGGTTGTATGGTGGCACCCGATTGCATCTACCTCTTATTCTTTTCTAATTTTATAAAATTATTTGTGTTATGTTTAAAATTGTGCATTAAAATGGTATGCTTTTTCTTAGGTTCTTATATGTTTGATGCTTTAATGTGTGGCCTAGATGCGATTAGGCTCTTAGGATAAAATAAATTTCTACCCAATTAATCAATCATAACCTCCCATAAAGCTTAGGCTATAAATAAGATAATTAAAGGATTTAGCAACCCCTTAGCTGAATGTTGTATGTTTCATATCATGCATGCATCTTGAATCACTCTTACAAAATGAGGGCCTCCAACCTTGCATGCATAGGGACTGATTGACCAGTGAGAGCAACCCCTACTATCGGGGCTTCACCCTCTTCTCTTTTGATTTGTCCAACAACTCTACTTCATCATGCATTTAGGCATATAAAAATCCCAAAGACTTTGTCAAAATGAAGTGTCAAAAAATAAAATGGAATTTGAAAAGATTTGCTTTTGTAGATTAAGTTATTACTCATACCACTCATTCTCTAGTCTCTTAAGGAGTGGGTTTAAGAACTTTAGTCTCTTTCTAAATTAATAACAATCCAA
Source organism: Cymbidium sinense (assembly GCA_021442155.1). Lineage (NCBI taxonomy): Eukaryota > Viridiplantae > Streptophyta > Magnoliopsida > Asparagales > Orchidaceae > Cymbidium > Cymbidium sinense. The sequence continues at coordinate 12,305,925 of CM038233.1, read as the reverse complement.
CCATCTTGCAACTTCATACGACCGAACTACATGGATTTAAAGTGTAGGAGGAGTTAGCTAGCTTCCACTCCATGCAGCTGTAAGTCCAGTAATTGGGTGATTTATCCTCTCTTTTGGAGGTAAATCATATTATCACTTCGCTTAGACTTAGGTCATGCTTTGACTTATATCAAAGATCCTTAGATCTAGGATCCAAGGTATTTTTCCTTGAGCTACTAGCATAAATCCTCACCTCTTAGGCATTTCATAATCTTATATTGTTGGATTATAAGTCCTAGCTTTCTAATGAAATATAAATCTATTCAATTTCAAACATATAAAGCCCAACCAAAGAATAGATTGGAATGCCCACTAGGTTTCCTAGTATCATGAGCATTTCCTACTTATTCCCTTTGGCTTTGATAATAAGTATTTTCTTTGTGTTTTCTCACTTGATTTTCCAAATATAACCCCTTGTTGATAGTCGCCTTGAAATCTTTGGAGAACCTATTTATCTACTTTAATCAAGAGTATTCTTATGGAATTCCTATTCCTTAGGATGTAATTAACTATGGAGGCTTGCCTCCATAGGGAACTTAACGAACTTGGCTTAATATAAACCCTGCTTTACTTTTTTCATGTAAAGTAGGGGAAAAATCTCTGGTATATTCGAAGACCCATCATGCCTTAGGAGTCCTTATTAGGTGATTAGGTCCATTATAGGGTAATGATTTCTATCTTTTGAGATAGTGCATCATTCCTTAATTCCATACTCACTTCAATAAGTACCCCTAAGATCTTTGTGTCCCACATCTCAAAAATAAATAATCATATTAGTGTAAAGCTCTATCTAAATTCTTATATAAAAATACATAGGGATGAAATTAAATAGGTATGTGTCAATGTTAACCAGGGAAGTGAGATAATCAAATGATCTCCTTGGGGCAGATTAAAGCCTCATATTTCTAGAATGTCCAAACTATACACCCATTTGCATTCAAACATATGTAAATTTATATACATGAATATAATAAAGAAAGCTCCAAACCACAAGACCAACCAATTCAATCACTTAGTCAATTATGAAGGCATGTATCCTTGATAAAATAAAAGGGGTTCTAATTTCATAATTAAATATAAACACACATGTATAAGAGATATAAGCTACTACATGCCATTATTAACCAGGAAGGTAGTAATCAATGACTCATTCACTGGCTAAAGCCTCATATTCCTAGGATGTCCAGACTAAACACTTGCTTCTCTCATATACATATGGATGTATACATAAATAAAGGAAGGAAAACCATGCAAAGATTGTATTTTTATTTGATTGATACATTTATACATGTGGAGTGAAGTTCTATCCAATTTCTAATGTAGGCACACATGTAAAAGAAATCGAATAAGTATGTGTCGTTGTTAACCAGGGAAGTGAGGTAATCAAATGACCTCCTTGTGAATACCTAAAGCCTCGTATTCCTGGGATGTCTGGACTATATACTTATTAACATTCAAATACATGTAAAACTACATATGAATTAAGGAAAAGAAAGCTTTACATCATATATCTAAGCTATAAGCACATGCAAACCTATATATGTTCATAACTATTATCACTCTAATCAATGTAATTGATTTATGAACCTTGGAAAAATAATTTGAATTTATTTGTGATAATAGCCACACATATTATAAATTTGTCCAACACATGCAAGCTTAGATAAAGGAAAATCATTTGTTTAATCAAAATTTTTAAAAAAAATGAATGCATGACTCAAAATGGAATACAATGTTTAATATGATTGGAAAAGAATAAATAAATAAACATAAACACATGATTTCATTCAATCAATTTAATTTCCAAGGACAACCAAATCAAATAAAATAGTTTAAAGTAAATCAAAGCTTTCTTTGTATCATTTTTATTTCATGTTTTGATCTGATTTGAAGAGGTGAGGGAAGGTTTTCTGATCCTAACCCATTCCTATGTTTGTTAATTCATTTGTTTTAATGAAATGTGATTAAGTTAATTTTATGAGTTAATTAAGTTGTAATATACATTAAATTCATTAATTAATCCTTTCCTATGTTACCTTAACATAATTTTCCAAATAATTATGAGTCAACATGATGTGCACATACAATGGAAATAAAACTAGCAATGATCCTAAGAAAGGAAAGGGGCTTAATGCAATTGGCTCACAATTAATGGTTAATTAAGCTAAGGAACTTAATCTTATAATTCTCCCATGTGGCATTATAATTTAGATTTCCTTAAGTTATTGAACACCTAAGGGTCTACCCAAGACTTAATTAATTAAAGTCTAACATGATTAATATTTTAATTTAATCAATTAAATAATTTAAATAATTAATTAAACTATAATTAGTTTGATTAATGGAATGAACCTAGGGGAAATGGGCTAAGGAGGAAGCCTCAACCTTATCCTATAAATTTATTCACCGTTAAACAATAATTAACCACTTAATTAATTAATTTATTACTATTCATGGGATTAATTAATGGTTAATTAACTTAAGAAAGTAATTAAAGCTTAATTAGTCAAATTTTCTAATTAACTAAGCAAAAAATCCCAAGAAAATCATGAGAGGCAGGGGTCATCCCATTAAATTAACCCACAAAATTTGGTATTAGTTACTTAAGTAATTAAAGGGTAATTAAGTAAATAATTTTATAATTAAATATTAATTAAGTCCTAATTACTATTCAACATTAATTAAGAATACTTTTAATATATTCTCCTCTAAAATACCTTTAAAATGAGTATTTATTTATATTTTTTTGATTTTTTTATAATTATTTATGATTTTTACAAATTTTAGCCATTAAAAAAATTAATTAAGACTAATTAACCCTTAAACAGCATTAAGATAAGAATTATAATAAGAAAATTGTCTTTTGGTCTAATATTGTTATATATAAAATGAGAGTGTGGTTGAGCAGCTAGTGCAATAATCTCAAGTAGCAATGGATTAATAATCGACGGAAGAGAAAGAATAACTTCCAATCTAAAATTCTATGAGATGTGAATCCTTGGAGCTTATAATGTACTGACACTTTGTCAATGAGAGAGATGAAGTTTTGGACAAGAGTCAAATATGGATACACATTTAAAATAACTTCCAACCTAAAAATCCAATTAAAAAAATAAAATACTTTTGGACACAATTTCTCTGAATAATTAAGTTGAAACTTTATAAATATTGACTAAATGTATAGTTAAAAAATTAAAATTTAATAATTTATATTATACAATATAACTTATACTTATTTTTATATTCAATTCTCTAAAAATCATTAATGATCAGATCGTTAATGAAGGTACTCTAGCTATGGTTCTTACTTGTATTGGAAATGCATTAAAACTTTCCAAATGTGAGGACCGGTCGACTTCAATAGGGTTGGCCAAGTTATGGAGAGCTGTGATGTTATGAGTTTTGGGTGAGTTACCATAGTCAGTCCCTTAGGTTGAGAAGGTGGGCGGGATGTCTTGTCAACCCTTTGTTATTTTAGTTCTACTAGCTACTTCTTTGATCTTGAGCCTAAGAAGACCTTGTTTGTAAGCGAGTTTATTCTAACAAGTGCAATGCATCGACTTCTTATAATTGGCTGGGTTGACTGAAACTCTGTTCAAGCATTTCTCTGATTGTCTTATTTTTTAAGAACTTTCAGAAAATAAATGATTTTTTAAATGCTATTATTGTGAGTTATCACATCTTCTAAGGCTATTTTTAGTTGGCTTAACTTCTTGGTGTGAATCAAGATCTTGAGTGTTTATTTATACAAGCCAAAGACCATCATTCTTAGACTTTTCTTTTTAGCTTTCTCCTCTAAACTTCATCTATACTAATCATGTTCCTAAGATGGCCAAGAAGCATCCAACCTTTGCTTCTTTATCACCCTTATGATGAAGAAGCAAAGGAGAGCGAAGGCCACATAGAAGGTGGCGTGCATGGAAAGGATCTTGAGTTCACCTTTGTTTAGGGAGATAAAGTTGGAGCTTGGCAAGCTAAGCATGAGTATCATTCTTGATGGGGATCCTATTGACCAGTGGTTATTGCTTGAAGTGATGACTCTAGGCTACTCACTACCGTGTCTAACGAAGTCAATCTAGATGAGGGTCGTCTTGATGAGGTCAATGGAGGTGAGAAATTTGTCTTTATTATTGAGTTTGACAATGGAGTGTTGAGATTTATTCCAACTATGATTTTGAATGTTTTTAGTGGAGGCCAATTCTAAGGCAAAGTTGGACTTGACGATAGAAGATTCTTCTCTTGAGACCCACATGCATGGACAAACCATAGTTCCGAGTTGTTGCATGTGCTCCTTGTGGTTATAGCAAGTAGCCTACCCCTTCTGATGTTCTTAAAGGTGTGCTGGCTAACGATGTTGAAGGAGGTTTGGTTCTTGGCAAGATGGTCTAAATTGTAAAATTGTCACCCTCTGACCCTCATGTAAAGAGGTCTTGCAAGGTTGTTGAAGAATCTACCTAAGTCATTGGTGAGTATGAGAAAGAGATAATGTGGAAGCACAATCCTTTTTGAATCAAACTAGGGTCACATGGTTTGGCTCCTGTTTTTGTTGTGAGGACATTCTATCCTTTACATTTGGATGAAATGGAAGGATTCAGGGCTTCCATGGATTCTGAGAAGAGTTTAGGGGCTCTTTTGGAGAGGGAGCTTGCTTGAGAATCACTTATCTTAGATATCATTTAAGATTGACAGTGAGCTTTGTTGTGACATCTAGGAGTGGAGGGTTGAAGTTGTTTCCATCCTTGGATACATTTAGCATCTCAATCCAACCTAGGGGTGTTAATTTGTGTCTGCGGACTAGGTTCATGTATAACCTAAACTTGGCCCATTTATTAAATGGGTAAAATACCTCAATCTGAACTTGACCCTCCCTCAACCCGATTGGCCAGAACACGACCCACATAATTTATTTATACATGCATTCTAGATCAAAAGCAGGTTAAATTCAAGTCAAATTTGAGTTAATGGATTAAACATTAGGTCAATTTCAAGTTTGTAGGTTGAATCGAGTCAAATTCGAGTTCACATGTCAAAATTGGGTCACTTGAAATATTAAATGGGTCAATTTTTTTGATGCAAACCCGACCCAAAAATTAATCCAATTAACCTGAACCTGAATTTTTTGAGTTGGGTTTGCATCGGATCAATTTTTGACACAGCTAATCCAACCAGTTCCTAGGTAGGGGTGAGTTTGTCCTTTAATAGTTGATTTAGTGTGGCTTTATTCTTATTGGATTGTCTTCTATGGGATCTTTGGCTTTTTCCTTGGACTCTTTTAAAATGAGAAGTTGGAGAAGGGTTGGCTCTAAGTCACCTTCATGACTCATTAACATGTATTCTTTCACTTTGTGTCAAAGTTTTATGTAATGTGTAACTTCTAATAAATGACTTTTATGTGAATTATATTATTAATGTCATACACTTATGAGATGAAGAATATTTTAACACAATCTCATTTGAATGCAATGAGTTTTAGATGGATCATACTTTGTTGTCATTGTTGTGTTTTTAAGCTTTGTATAAACTTACCTTATAATTGTCTTTGTAAAATTGCCTTTGTAAGCTAATTTTGTAATCGCCTATGTAAGCCTACCTTTTTATATCCTTTGTAAGCGTACATTTTTCTTGCCTTTGTAAGCTTACTTTGTAATCTCCTTTATAAGCTTTCTTTGTAAATTGCCTTTGTAAGCTTACCTTGTAATCACCTTAGAATCATCTTTGTCCAAGCTTACTTTGTAATCACCTATGTAAGCTTGCCTTTTAATTGCCTTAAACATGCTCCTATCTTATAATTGCCTATATGTTTTTCTTTCTTTTGGTTGTTTCAGTATGCTCTTATCTTGTAATAACTTTCATGCTTGCAATTGTTCTCATGTTTAGGCCCCTTAGAAGTCACCTAAGTCTTGATGTAATGATGAGAAAAATATTTGCAAAATCATAGTAATTCTTTTGATTTGAGCTTGAATTGACATGATGTATGTAATTGATGAGATATTTTTTGCGTCTTTCAATTTTTTTTATAATACTCTATAGAGGCCAAGGAGTTCCTCTTATGCTTCTTATTTATTCTCTTGATCTTCTTTCTCCTCATTTTGTAATGGCCATTGCTTTACAAATGCACACAGGCATTCAAGGTGTAAAAGCTCTTCACCCATTCATCTTTCAATTACCTTGTGTGGGCAAGTTCCCCTAGTCGTATCCTGATAATGAGCTTTGCTTTTATTGAGATCAATTCCATCTCATCGTCCAGGTTCATTTCTGCACTGAAGTTACTAACATCTTCAAATTTTATGATGTTACTTCAACCCAAGTGATGCTAAATTCTATCATCGACAAAGTGGCTTTTGTACCCACATTTAGTTGTAGATGGTGAAGTAAAGTTCATAGTTCTGCTGCATGTTCTCGGTGAAGACCTTCAAGGATGGGTATGTCTTCTTTTCATCCAGTCATATGATGATGAATGACTTGTAGAACAAAATCAAAAGGAGTTGAAGAGCCAATTCTTTTTTTTGTAGAGTCACCTATTGGTTGGCTGATTACGACTAGATCGAGTAAGCTTGGTGGCCTCTTTCCCACCATCAGATAAATATACTGAATTATTGGAGATGTGAGAGGAGGGGCTTAATGCAAAACTTTACACAAGCATTGCCATAATGAATAGGGTTTTTGAAGATGTCTTGTCTAATTCAACTTATATTTTCATCCTCATTGCTTCTATTTGTTTCACGTATGAGGAGAGAGAACCCAATTTTACTTTGCATTCATAGCAGGTCATCCCCTTTGGAAGTTGTAGAGGGCCTTGATGTTTCTGCCTTCTTTAAAGAAGAGAAAGCTCTTGTTAACAAGGACACTTGTAGGAGGAGTAGAAGAAGAAGAAAACAAAGATGGGTAAGTTGATAGTGATTTTTGACAAGCTTGTCGATGTTGATGTTGAGGTAATTTGTTTTGACTTTGTTATTTTTACATCTTTAGTTTCCAGAAGCCAACCATAGTTTCTTCTCTGTCTCTACTGTCACATCCTTCTTTGCCTCTACCATGCTCTGTCAATATCTCTCTCATTTTTTTCAAGTTATTTTTCGACTTGCATCATTATCCCCCTTCTTCCTTTTATAAGCTGAGCAATTACAAGATGAAAATCTCCATGATCATCCCAAGAAATTTTTTGTGTCACTAATGAAGATTATCCCTATTGAATTTAGATATGTTTGTGGGTTAATATGAAAGCTTACATGTGAGATATGCCTAGAGAAGTTTTGGGGGTGGGGGAGACGTAGAGAGAAAGAGAGAGACAGGTGAGTAGGCATGATAATGGGTTACTTTGTAATCGCTAGTGGTAAAGGTATAACAATGGCTGAGCGGATCAAGTACAAAAGAATGTGCATTACTAAAATTTAATATTAATAAATATAACATTTTTTTTACCTGAAAATGTGCATTACTTTTTAAAAAATTAATGATAGTGATATTTTTTATGTAATATGAAAAATTTAGATGCTATTTAAATATTAAAATTTAGCTATTAGATATATAATTATATAAGAATTACGTCCTATGTATGTAAATAGCTTAATATAAATAAATATTAAGTAATATATTATTTGTATAAAAAATAGGATACTAATAGATAAAAGACACCTCTAGCGGATGTGAATAGAAAATAAATAATCTACAGTCAATCACTTGTAAAGAGAGAGCCGTCGAAAGTTATATATTATCTGTGAAGTAAGTTCATTTCAAGAAGCAGACACTTGTAAGACAGAGCGCGTCGAAAGCTTATTTAACGTTGAAGACATAATTAAATAACAGCTAAATCTGTTCTTTAATTTCATTTTTTATAATTTTTTTATTAACATATCTGTGCATATTTAGTAGTGAAAATTGATTTTTTTTTTATTTTTATGTAGTCATACATTTCTTGTTCATGCAGGTTTTATTCTTCATATAGAAAAATAAAAAAATAAAAAAAAAAAAAGTAAAGAATACCAGCTTTTGCAACTTGAAGCACTGATTGCTGACTTGTTCGTTGAACTTGTCAACAATTTTTGAAGGTTCAAAACAAGCATTGAAGATGAAAATGTTATGGGTGAATGATAATTTTGTACAGTTTACTATCGTTGAGGATTTCTTACTTGTCGTAGTATTATTTAGACATTTTCAGTGATTATTGTTGATATTTCTTACTTGTTGTAGTATTATTTAGACATTTTTAGTGATTATTGTTGACCTTCATATGTGCGCAAAATTCAGTCGAGAACACAAGTCGATCGACTTATCAGATAAACTACAAATCGAGGCTAAAATCCACCGAACATCACCAAAATCAGTCGAAACGATCTTCAATCGACGAATGGACTTCACCATCACGTTCAGAACATGAATTGATCATTTTCCAATGAACATTAGCTAGACTCCCTAATGTGCAATTGGTAGTATCGCTATTCATAATAAATAGTCGAATATAATCAAATGGATTGGTTGAGATTTGTGAAGAATTTGAAAGCTCTTTGATAAGAGTGACTAATCCAAAAGATCAAGGCTTATATACATCTCGATGCAGCTTAACATTCAAACTATAATATTGAAATGTACATGAGCTGCTTTTGGATAAAATGGTTTATATAGTGACATATTTTTGCATTTAATTTCATCATATTAGAGTGCTCATAAATGGCTTGAAATATTATATTATGCATGTATTTCAAAGCAAATCCTATATTGAAAGCTTGTGTTCAAATGCATATGGATAATCAATTATTTCAAAATAAAATCATTCATGACCAAACTTCTAATCGCTATATTGAGATTTGTTCAAATGACCATATCAAGGGATGAAATAAATTCAAACATAGCACCTCGAGAGGTATGCAAGTACTCCCAAGCGATTTACATGTCTCATAAGGAGCATCTTGGGTCTAAGCCTCAATTGCTTCGTAAAACATGAAAACATCATAAATTGCATAGAAATAGAAAATAAATTCAATTGGGCCACTTTATCTATATGATGAAGTCGTAAGTCCCACTTAATCAATCCAACCCTCCTTGTAAAATAGGAGTTAACAGGATTGATTCTAAATCAAATGCTCAATCACCAAAAAGAGTAATTCTATTTTACATTTGCATGCGACCATCAATAAATTTAATAGAGAAATTTCATATTTAAAATTATAGACTCTCCATTTTAAGATGGTAAATGCAATCACAAGTTCTAATCATAGACCCGATCCTTTACTATCAAACGAGAAAACGTGACAAAGTCTATCCCAGTGATGATTGTGCTAATTGTAGATTTCAATCGGAGGGGTTCTATCTTAAAATGAAAGTATCAAATTGCAATGTAAATATTCAAATCATTTTTACCCAGTGATGATTGCGCTGATTGTAGATTTCAATCGGAGGGGTTCTATCTTAAAATGAAGGTATCAAATTGCAACGTAAATATTCAAATCATTTGTACCCTAATGATGATTATGCTGATTGTAGATTTCAATCAGAGGAGTTCAACCTCAAAATAAAATTATCAAATTATAGTATGAATGCTCAAATCATTCATGCTTAATGATGGTTGAGTTGATTGAATATATCAACCAGATGGACCATCATTATCAAAATATCTAAGATATTTATATCCAATAATCTCAAATCCAAAATTCTCAAAATATAAATCTAGATCTAATCCTTTATTATTAAATTAATAGAGTCAACATTATCTCAAATAATAAACTAAATGACCAAGCAGATTTATATACATTGATGATGGCTGCGTTGAATGAAGATTACAATCGGAGGGGATATTCATCATCAAAATGTGCTTGCAAGTTCAAATTGAACTAATCAAAATCAAGTATCAATACTAATATAAAATCAAATAAATCACTAAGTTTTAAATAATAAAATGAATCCAATATCCAAAACTTAAAACTAAAATTCAATCCCTCCACTCAACCCACCTTCCGCAATTATTTGTTGAAGGTGATGTGGGCTCTGAAAAATCGCCACCGACCTCTCAATGAAGAGAGTTTAAATTATTGTTAGTGAAAATTTCAAAAGGCAGATGAAATAGTAGATAAGACACTACCAAGAGATTTCACTCTTATTTTGTGAGGACTTCAGATCTGGTTCTAGATTTTTTTATAGACATAAGCACCTATAGTTAATTATCCCTCTCAATGCTGAGAGATAACTTTTGATTAAGGCTAGTTGTTAGATTGCTAAATGCGTAGCATATAGTAGTAGCATGTGGAGTTTAAAATTTGAGGTTTAGAATTTATGAAATTCATCATCATTAGCTTAAAGAGGATGGTTGGTGGAATGATGGTGTCCCCGATCAAGATCCCATAGTTTCGTAATCCCGTGCTGTCATGGTCCAATCTACTTAGTCAGATGAGGTAGTCGACCCAACCTGATCGAAGGATTCTTGTTAGCAACCATGGGTTGCATCGTCCAAGAGAACCTTGTAGACTTAGGGTGGTGTTTATCTAAGGAGACAACGCTAAGTCCACCTTAGCTGACATAGAGCTTTTTGCCCTATCAAGTGCACCCTATAATTTACAACTCAAGTTACAGAGCCATTGGGAAGTATACGGGATACATTCGTGACCATAATATAATGGTGTCATTTAGAACCACCCAATCAGAGGACTCTGGTCATAATCGCATCATATGTGGAGCCTACTGACCAAATGATGCGGACAGAGGACACATGTGACATCCTTACTGGCATGAGATTAATTGAGAGTAAATATATAAATATATTTGACTTGGCATTTGCTTCTTTGTGAGCTAGAGTTTGCTTAATTTTTCACATTCAACAAAGAATTTTTGAAGGTGGATGGATTGAGTTTTATTATAAATTATAAATAGTGAATTTCATTTAACCATTTTGAATTTAGTAATTTATCTGATTTTATATTTTTATTGATACTTGATTTTTATCAGTTCAATTTAAATTTGCAAAAACATTTTGATAACCCCTCCTGTTGAAATCTCTATTCAACACAGTCATCATCAAGGTAAAGTCTGCTTAACCATTTTGTTTATTGTTCTAAATCCTGTCGACTCTATTAATTGAATAATAGAGGATTAAATCTAGATTTTTATTTTGATAATTTTGAATTTGAGATTATTAAATATAAATATTTTAGATATTTTGATATTGATGACCCATCCAATTGATATTTACAATCAACTCAGTCATCATTGGGGATGTAAGTCTGCTTAATCATTTAGTTATTATTCTAGATCCTGTTGACTCTATTAATTTAATAATAGAGGATCAGATCTAGATTTATATTATGAGAATATTGACTATAAATATTTTACATATTTTTGATAGTTATGACCCCATCCGGTTGAAATCACCATTTAACACAGTCCTCATCGAGGTATATGTATTATTTTGCTATTCTAGATCATGTCGACTCATTTAATTTAATAATAGAGGATTAGATTTACTATTATATGATAGAATTAGCTTATCAGATATTTTACTAAGTTAAAATATTATAATATTATTATTGGATTTTTAGGTTTTGTTAACCTGGACCCGGTTCTAAGACCCTACCAGGAATGAACCCACACAACATCCTCAAACAATAGATTTATGCATTCAGCATAATGTTGGGGCCCATGCTGGTGTATCTAAATGCTTGCATAAATCGAAATACTTGAATAGTGTATGAAGTTGCTTGAAAATGAATGTAAAGAACTCACTTTACTCAAGTATTTCCATATATTTTGAAGTTATAGCTTCACACAATAGCTTTATTTGTGGCTCGCATGGAAATTCAACTCTTTAAAATACTTCAATGAATCAATGGAATGTGATATTCAAGTTGATTCCTTCTCTTTTTGAAGGTTTTTTGCTCAGTGAATTTCTTGATTTTTGTAATCAACTATTTAATATATCTGTTTATTTTCAAAGTTAATCAACTAATGAAGTCTCTAATTTTTTTTGCTTAATCATTTAATGGATTTCTATATTTTATAAAACACAATTAAGATTTTCAAATTTGCAAATAGACAAATTTGTACTATGCACGAAGGTGCATCATCTTTTTTGGATTTGACATTCAGCCACACATGATTCCTTCATGCGAGCACTCATTTCAATCAGACACTACTACAAAATCTTAAGGTGCTTGCAATGGAGTTGGGTCATATGTCATGGTGTGTATAAGAAGCTTGCAAAAGGTCTCTCCTATTCATGATCTTCTTAATGGGTCGCATAGCTTTCATAATATATCATTAATGAATTCTTCATTTCATGAAAGACCATTGAATGTTCCAAACTCATATACAGGTAAATTCATGTCATAATCATAGGTACTTTTCCTCTTTTGGATTTAGCCTCTGATATCGCATAATTCCTTCATGTGAACATTCATTTCAAATAGGCATCATTGCCAAATCTTAGAGTACTTGAGTTGGAGTTGGATGTTATGTTATGATATGCACAAGAAGTTTATTTAAAACCTCCATATTGATGACTTCCTTAATGAGTTTTATCGCCTTCATAACATATCATTAATGGGCTCCTTGATTTCATAATTCATCAATTATTTGATTGAAATTATCATGAGTTATGGTGGAGTCCACATAAGGGTTGGTTCATGCCTATAAATAGAAGGAATTTCCTTCTTTCAAACACACAACATCACTTGTCCGTATATGCCTATGAATTCTTGTAAGCTTAAAGCGTTTAAGGAGGGTTCTACTTATATTTCAAGCAAAGTCCTTCAATTCCTTTCATTCATCATTTGCAGGTTAACTTTTTCTTGAATTTTAATTTAAATTTAATTAAATAGATTATGATTATTTAAATGATCCCATTTAGTCCTCATTTGAATCCTCCGTAAGTGTGAAATTCTGAAAAAATTTTGGCAGCCTCCCAGCATCATCCCCGCATAGGAAGCTGCATCGAGAACTACTTTGACCTACCCGCCACACTCTTGTAAGCACAGCGGTCGGTGTCTTGCTACACCGCGATCGTAGTCTTCAATCCCACCACACTCTTCTAAGCGTAGTGAGGTCTTCAAATATCTGTATAAAATAAAATATACATACATATTTTTTTTGCATGTTGATATAACGTTGATTTATTGTTTTCATTTAAATTAAGTTTAAGCTCATTAGTATCTTCATTTGATTCTCTTTAATCTTTATGTTGGTCCAAATTGGTAGCCTGCATCGCCCCTAGGCGATGCATCGGATCGCTGACCTACCCGCCACGCTTCTTCTAAGAATGATCGGTGCAACTCGTGTCTCCACACGCCTCTTCTAAGCATAGTGGGGTCTTCAAATATACCTACATAACAAGGTACAAGTTTTCCCTTGGAATCATATACTTCAACATAGAGATCCTCTCCAATATTATTAGAGAAGAAAGTATGTGCTTCGCCTGATCCAGGATCCATTCTGACTACTTCCTCTTCAGCTGTACTTTTTAATTTCAATCGATAAGTGTATGTTTCTTGGCTCATGTCATATGATGAGCTGGTTTGCATCCTGCTAACACCAACCTTAAAGAGAGCTGAAGCTGTCTTTGTTATGAATCGATTTCCATTATGCAGCAACCAATGAAATGCTGCATATGAAGTCATGTCTGGAGACATTCTGACTTTATGGATTTGAATCTTAAATTTTTCTATGTCTTTTTTTTGGGCTTTGGTATGATCCCTTCACAGGGAAGACCAGAAGCATGCTGACCTAGCAACTCCTCCTCTGACTGCAATAAGATTTGCTGCCATCTAAATGCTTTTCTTAGCAAAGCAGATTCATTTTCCAAAAAAAAAGGAAGCTTCCATGCAAGCTCAAGCCCAGGAATGAAGGCATAGTCGAACACATGCATCATATGCCAGCACACAATGCCGAGGGCCTTATCCACTAGCATGAAACTTAGGAAGTCGGGTTGGTAGCGAGGCAAACTTTTCAGTTTTTTTTTTTTTTTTTGTAAATCGCATGAAGAGCTCCTTGTAAGACAGGAGGACAGCAGACACTGACTTCCTTTCCCATATCTCCCTTCTTCACGTGGCCAAACATCCACAAACTTGAGTACATCTGATGCTGATAAATTTGATTTCATATCGTTAATTACATCCTCCTCAATATTTTTAAAATCATACGTTTAAAATCCTTTGTTCTACCTGGCTAGTGGCAGGTACTCTAATTCTACTTAACTTTTGTTAAATTTTTTTTTTTTTTCAGTTAAATAGATGTGACAGAGATGCTAATAAAAAAAGCTTCAGATGAACGCTTAATTCAGTCTTCTGCTCTGTTCTTTACATACTATCCATATTTCATTTGATTAAGAGTGTGCATTTGATCTGTTTAGATGATTTTGCTGATAGCTTTATAAAATTATTGATTTTAGATGTTCAAATATCTAAACCGAACCAACTAAATAAAATGTAGAACAAAGAACAAATTACATGATTCAATTATTTTTGAATTAGTTTCGGATGAACTAAATTTTAACATTTAATTTTTTTTGTTATATTTAAATAATGCACACACACATATTTGATCTTAAACTATACTTCTTTTCTATCATTCAAATGATTTGGGCATGATTTGCCTATTTGCAAAAAAAAGTTGTGTGCTGACATATCCAACATTCTTGACATCCTAGATATTAACTATTTCTAGTCTCATCCCAACAAATACAATGACATCTTTCTTCTCCATTTGATTTTATAATATATAATTTATATAATTTGTAAATTATATAAAATAAAATATAATAATCATATAATTTATATAAATATTACAACAATAACCCTTTATCCCACTGCATGGGGTCGGCTATATGAATCATTTTTCTCCATTGTATATTAAGTGCCAAATTCTCATTTAATTAATAAAATGAAGTCATTTTTTTATACTTCATAACTAAGTCTTTTAAATATACCTTTATCTTTCTTAATAAACTGATCTAATACATCTACTCTCCCTAGGTTATTGAATGGTGACATTTTATGACCAAATCATATTAGATGACTCTCTAATCTCTGCCACTCACTCTAACTCCTTATATATATATATATATATTATTCATTTTGTATTTTGTCTCAAAATATAAAGTCATTTATGCACTTGAGCATCCTCATTTATACAACAGTTAAATTAAGTAAAAAAATTTTAAGCATTATAATGACAAAAAATTATTGGTATTTTTTGATGCAAGAAAAAAAGTACCATATTATTTATAAGCCGTTATAGTGGGTAAAAAAGAGTAAAAAATATAAAACTTGATATATATAAATAATTAATAATCAAACTCTATCTATAACTTAAAAAATCTAGTCATTAATAGTTTTTAGAGTATTGGATATAAAAAATAAGTATAAGGTATATTGTATGATATAAATTATTAAATTTTAATATTTAATTATATATTTACTTAATATTTATAAAACTTAAACTTAATTATTCATGACAAGTGTGTCAAAAATTATTTTATTTTTAAAAATTGGATAGGCCACAATCGTGTCCTACATGTGTTTTGTTGTTCATATCTAACTCATGTTGAATACTGCAAATCTCTTTTTTGATGAAGTTTTGTGCATCATAGGCTGCTAGGATTTACATAACACAAAATCATGCTTATTTTGAAGAAAATTTTAATTTGGAAGTTATTCTTTCTCCTCTTTCTCTTCCATAAGCCAGTAATTCCTTCTTCTGACTATTGCACTAGCTGCTCAACCACATTCTTACTTTTAATCAAACAATATTAGATCAAAAGATGATTTTCTTAAGGATTATTATTGTCTTAATACCATTTTTCAATTCAACCAATTAATTCATGTGGAAATTTTCTTTACAAAGTTATTGCATTTCAGAATATTACAAGAATAAAGAGAATATAAATATCAATTTCAGATTATATTTGAGTTAATTTTAACCCTAAAAAGTATCGATAAAGTCACTTACGTTGGATAAAGCTTAACAATAATTATTTATAATTTAGAAATGAAATATTGATGCTGCAATGATTTCCAAATAAACTGTAAACTTTCCTATATTTCCTACCGTTAGAACTATCTTTCTTCCTTTTTTTAATTTTTTATAAATAGACTAAATTTTCATTAATAAATTAAAAAAGATACATAGATATACAGGAGAAGATGAAACCCAATATAAGAAACAAAAAAAAGTAAGTAAAAATAGAAAGGTGCCCCAAGCAAAGTTTTCAGTGAAGCATATGAAAGCTCAAATTGAGATCCACATAAAAATTCCTCATCCTAAGTTGTAGCTTTCTGTTAGAATTAATATTGATCCTTTTAAGGGACATCCTTTTTATATAATAGATGCTTAAAATATATCTTT
Source organism: Cymbidium sinense (assembly GCA_021442155.1). NCBI lineage: Eukaryota > Viridiplantae > Streptophyta > Magnoliopsida > Asparagales > Orchidaceae > Cymbidium > Cymbidium sinense. The sequence continues at coordinate 12,289,566 of CM038233.1, read as the reverse complement.
GAGCTTCTTGAGATAGAGTCCTTTTCTTTAGCATCTTTTTAGAAACTTATAAAGAAGTGGAATATGCTTCTCCTTATATAGGTGGCTATCAGCTTTGGACTCTTCTTAGTCAATCTTTTTATTACCATAATCAGTTTCTTAATTAGATGGCTTACTTTCAAAATATCTAGTTGAAGCTTGGGTGAAATAATGATGCTTCCCATGAAATTTCTTTTGTTTCTTCCACACTAATTGAGATAGGCTTAAAATACGTTGAATTCTACATAAGAGAGTCATCTTCTGATATGATGTTATCGAAAATAAAATGAGAGATTCGTTGAGCTGCAAACTAAACATGTAGAAGAGAATCAATTTGTGAAGAAGAAATGAGTGGTAGGATAACTTCCAATCGAAAGTTTTTCTCAATCTGAACAAGTCCTCCTCCTAAAATATCTGCTAATGAATAGAATCCTCCTTTGAGACAATTACCATTAAATGTTCCTAGAAAGCACTGAATCTCCTTTACTTTCCTTATTTACATCATGGAGAACACCATCTTGATATAAAATAGGAGAGGAGTGAGTTTGAAAAACTTCTTCATGGAGAGAAGGAGAGAAGTTTGTTGAGTATTTTGGGATATTAATGCTTCCACATTTTCTAACAACATTTGTTCAAAACAAGCCTACTGATCAGATTTATTAACAACTCGACCTTCATGTGAAAAGTTATTCTCATTCAATATATCATTAACATTATTATCACTAATAGGAACAAGTATTACTTCCTCCAGATTATGACTATTCATAGGAGTAGAAAGAGGGATGGATTTATTAAGTCTTAAATAAGGATGTAGAATAAAGCAATCAATTTTTAAATCACTATGCACCCTACAATGATTGCAAAAAGTGGGTACATTCTTTAACTCATTTTTTTTAGATCCAACCCAAATTTCTTAAGGATATTTTTTTTTTTAAAACATCCAACTTAATTAAAACTCTAGCAATAATAGGATGAGTCCTTGATACAGTAGCTTGGTCTATTTGTAAAAGATAGCTTAGAATTGAAGCAATAGCATGAATAATATAATGATTTATTAGATGGAGATGCATATTAGGAAATGGCACCCAAACAAGCATTATAGGAGATTCTTCTTTGATGTCAAAATAAGGAGACTATTTGAGTAAATGCATTTGATAGTTGGTAAAATAATATGATCATCATGCAAAAATTTTACTATAATCAAAAACATTTGTGAGTTGAATATCAACATGTTGTTCATCTAGTAGTCCCACCAAAAATGAACCTGAAAATTTTAAATTAAAGAAAAAGATCTTATGGCGTCCATAGAAGGACGCCGAAAATTAAATTTACCAACCAACCAAAACTTGAAAGGAGCATCTAACAACAAAATTGTTGGCTTACCACGAATACAATAGAATTGGGATTAAGAGTTAATAGAAACCTTTGATTTATAGGCCAAAGATCTATGTAGAAGAGACTCATAGGGATGAGGAGGAAGGTGTCACCAACCCCAAATTTAGAGCACTGCCGGACATGCACCGCCAAATCCTGTGCGAACAAAGAGGGACAAGATATGACATGAGAGGGGGTTTGGCTTATATTCAATTTTATAACTATATTTATTTCTTGTTTCTCATATATCCATGGATATGGAAATGTAAAAGAACTCTATTATATATTTGTGAGCAAACTACATGGAAAAATATATAACATAATATTAAATTCAAACTCACTATGAAAGAAAATCATGATTTTATTTCTTTAAATGCTAAATATATGAAGAAGATAATGGCTATGTTGCCAAAACGAAGCATTTGAGAGAGAGAGAGAGAGAGAGAGAGAGAGAGAGAGAGAGAGAGAGAGAGAGAGATTAATAGAGTGGATGGAATTAATAATTATAGAGGGTCATTATGGTTTTTAAATTTTTCCCCTAAGATGATGAAAGGAAAATGAAGCAAAGATGAAATATTAAAAAATAAAGTCATAATGAACTTGATGGGGAGTAAGTCATAACAGACAACCTAAATCCATTACACATCTACTTCACCATTATAATTTACATGGCCATAATAATATACTTGCACCAGTAACTTTTTTGGCTAATCAAACTTAAGAAAAACTTCATTAATCTATACATCCAACTAAATTGAAAATTTTATTTGCACATTAGCTTAAATTGCATAATTAATTTTAATGAATCTATTTTTATTGTGTCCTTTGAATTCAGTATCGACTTTAACATTATTAAATAAAACAACTTAGCTATGACAATATAAACATGTATTCTCTACTAAGCCTGCTTTTGTACTTGAAAAGAAAATCGATTGGCTCCTTTATGTTATTGTTAAGCACCTTTATCTCTTGCTTAAGTTATACCTATTAATGTTTTTCATTTTTCATGCTTAAAACTCTTCAATGTGTTAGAATCAGGCATCTCATAAGTTTCTATAAGATAAAATGTTCTAAAAAAATGGTTAAAATTTTTATCTAATTTTGAATAATTTTGGAGTCATGAAAGTGATGAATAAAAATGTTGCAATTTCTATTTCTTTAATATTCACATGAAATTGTATTTTCTATCTTTGCTTTTCATTGAAGTAAACATGGCAATACACTTTATACTTTTCTTCCTACAAAATAAAAAAAATATGCTTGATTGGCCTTGCATGTGTTCTTTGCTTTATGCTCTCATGTCATACTATAAGCTATAAGACTTTTTGTTCACTATCTAAGACTATTAAAAATAGACATTTCTTAGACTATTGCTGATGAGTTGTTTCTTCTTCATCTAATGTGTTGTTAGTTTATCATCCATTATTTTGAACATTTTATTATTTAAAAAAATTGATGGTTTGATAGATGCATGGATATCCCAATGAAATACAAACAATTATGAGAGGATGTTAGGTGTCTTGATTTTACTCAGTCTCTCCATCCAAATATTTCTTATCTTCCTTGGTCGAATGAGAAGAAATTATACTTCAAGATTGGTAAGAGTTATTGTGGGCTAGCTACCTCCTGATTGGGTTGCCGACTTTGTCCTTGGACAACTAAGCAGTAGCATGGATGATTCCTCTTCTAGTGTAATCATCGCCTTTTGGGCTCCCTTCCTCATCCTCCACCTCGGTGGTCCTGATACTATCACTGCCTACTCCATGGAGGACAATGAGCTTTTTGTCATCTCCTGGGGCTTGGCTAGCTCACCTTCTTCTATGTCTTCGCTCCCTTCCTAATACTTGTCCACTCTCTTAATATTCTTTGTTTCCATCATCAAATATGTAGAACGCTCTTACTCACTTTACGAAGCCAGCATCGAAGGCTTTCGCAACTCCATCAGCTCCTTTAAAAGGATGCTACCAACAAAAGATTTGAATGCTTTTAGTCAAGCATTTTGGTTATATTCTGCTACTAAGCCTTCCTTTATTGATGTTATCCCATACTTTGATGAGTATGAAGAAATTAGAGATTTTTTAAAGAAGATGACCGAGGAGGTTATGAGAATCATGAGCATGGAGCTTAATTATGCTTATGATGAGTTTTACACTAAGGCCATTATAAATCACTCAAGAATAGGGTATGTTCTCCGGATTCTATGCTCCATTTTCATTTTATTGGCTTTCTTACTCTTCTTCTTAGTGCCAAAAAATGATTTTGAAAATCTTGATATAGCTAACAGTTATGTCCTGCTTATAGCCTCTATATGTCTCGATGCTACTATATTATGCTTGTGTTCTCAATCGAATGGTGGTTTCTCTTCTTAATGTTAATAAGCTAATAAGGGTTTAGTTGGTTCCTTGCACTGCATTGTTAGGATTAAAAGGGTATGTCATAAGAGAAGATATTGGCCAATAAAATTGATGAATCTACTTGTAAATTGCCTCAAAATATCTGACAAAGGTCCTCAAGAGAGGATAATCAATTGGGTTGCAAAAAACTGGGCTTAGTGCAAGAGATGAAGTTGTATATGACATGGAAAACTACCGACCTAGAAACTTACACCCTTACATACCGACAAGCAACCAAGGAAATTGTGGAGATCATCGCTTTCTATTTGCTAAGATGCTTGGAGTTATCACGAGGAATTCAATAAACCAGAGTGCTTCTCAAAAGTAATAACCATCGATTGGGCTATCCCAACATTTATTCAGCTTTTGAAGGGTTGCCACTTGATCAACAAGTACCACATTGTCTTTGCTTTGCTTACACTGGAATCCAGTTTCAACATCTCTTGCATCCTCATCAAATAGAGGTGGAAATAGAAAATAACATAACAAAAGTAAAGAAAAAGAGCTTCGAGATGGAAACTTGTAAGTACTTGTCGAACTACATGATGCACTTAGTGGTGATGCGTTCCAAAATGATGTCTACCATGGGAGGAGCAAGCTCAGTTGTGTATTGGAATGCGGTCGAGGATATGGTTTGGTTCATTCATGGGAGTGGTGATAGTCATCATAATTTGTTGATGCAAAATGTAAAAAGAACAAGTGTGCATGGAGATGATGGCTAGTCCTATAGGCAGGTTAATAGTAAATCTCTATTTGAGATAGCATGAAACTTCGTCGATGATTGTTATCAAGGAGGAAGAGAGATGGAAGGTGACCACAACATGGGTGGAACTTCTAATGAAGGAGGCGAAGAATTCAAGGGAAAATTTGCATGTTAAGCAATTAAGCATGGGAGACGAGCTCTTGTCTTTTATCTGGTTGTTCAACAAATATGTGGAGATAGATGATGTGTTCATTCCTATACATGATATCTTGGTTGATTACCTAAAGAAGGCCAAGCATCTTCTCTCTGAGATTGAACATCACTTTTAGTTGTAGAATCAACATTGGCTTGTATATATTATCTTAATCTATTAATTTAAAATCATCTGATTTAATTCTTTAATGTTTAGAATTTTTAATACTCTTATCTACCTTTTTAAGACTATTATATTTTAATTATTTTTATAAAAATTAAATAAATATAGTATTTATTTAATTTAAAATATTTAATATTTAAATTTTGATATTTTGAGAAGGCACTTTTTTTCTATTGAAATCACAAGATCAAGTAACAGGTAAATTTTAGTACTCATTTTGTTGGTTGAAATGAAATTGAGAGTAAGAAAATGTTTGAAATATTTTAGAATGGTCTAATGAAGTGAAAAGTAGATTATATATATATATATATATATATATATATATATATATATATATATATATATATATATATATATTAAATAGAATAATAGTATAAATCTTGATGTTTTGGTGATAATGATAATGAATGAAATTATATTAGCTAATGATGGTGGTCACCAGCAATAAGAGAGATAAATAAAATTTTTTGGCATGAAATCAAATAAAATCCAAGGTTTTAATTTATCAATGATTAACCTGATGATTTCAACAACTCTCGTAAAAGATTGTTTATCATCATGTAGAATATTAGGTACTAAATGCAAAATTAAATATTATATATATATATATAATATATATATATATATATATATATATATATATATATATATATATATATATATATATATATATATATATATATATTGAGAAGATGATGAGATAATAGGTAGTTGTAAAGACTCAATATCAATAGAAGCAAAAATGAAAGCTATACACCAATAATAGAGGATTCATTAAAGTAAGAAAGTGAGAGTGCAGTTGAAAATGAAAGCTATACACCAATAATAGAGGATTCATAATTATAATGATTTTTTTAACTGTATCGACGTTATTACTTTAACTTTGAGTCCACTAATATATTACTATTATTTAATAGATAATCATTTGCGTTAGTAAATTAATGTTTATATTTTAAAATATTTAACAATAAATTATATGTTATATATATATATATATATATATATATATATATATATATATATATATATATATATGTAATGATGATGATTTGAATAAAAAGTTTAAAATAAAGGTTGCCAAAGTTTTTTGAAATTGGTTAACTAGATGATTGATTAGAAAACAATGATATCAAACATGATGGAAAAAAGTAATAGTATCATTAAATTTGAAATTTTATTGAAATGATGATACCAAATAAAAATGATGATGCAAACAAAAGTCCTGTTTGTAGGACTAATTTATATATATCCCATTCACTGATCACTACAATATTAAAGAAAACAACTATGACAATAAACATGTAGCTTGCTTGCTTGTTTTTTATAAGCAAATCGGATGGCAATCTGCAGATTATTGTTAGATACATAAGGAATAAATTGCAGTATATTATTTTACTAAATACCGATAAAATCTTTCATTTTTTAACCTTGAAGGCCTTCAATGGGTTTGGCGTCGAACAAACTCATTAGTTTCCACCTTTGCATGGATAAAATGATCTAATTAATGGTTGAGACTAACTATTGTTCTTGAAGTCGTATATTGGTTGTTGAAATTGTTTTTTTTTGAGTCATCAATTCATGAAAGTGAATAAAAATGATGTATGCAAATTTGTGTTTCTTTAATATTCACATGAAATCGTATTTTCTACCTTTTTTGCATTGAAGTATAGATGGCATTACGCTTTATACTTTTCTTCCTACAAAATAAAAATTAAATCCCATAACTTGCATGTATTCTTTGCTTTATGGTCCTGGTCCATAACAAGAAGCTTCTTCTCCTTTCTCAGTTGTGTTGCTCATCAAACTCATGTTTATAGAAGCTCAATTTATCTAATTGATGTTGTCATGGATTGGCTTCTTCTTTTAATAGATTTTTATTAAATCGAGGGTAAGTTTATAGATATTATGATTAGCAAATGAAAAAAAAATTTTGGATATCAACTTATTGAGATGCACTCATTGAGATCAAATAAGAGATATTAATTCTTTGTGTGATGAAATGAGACATGTTATGCATCAATTTCAAATATTGACCTTCAAGCAGTTCATAGATGGTATTCATTTTTTAAGTAAATGCTTGTTTATAATAATTGGTATTATTAATATTAATAATAAAATTTTATTTTATTTTGATAGGGACACACAAGCCATTTGATAGAGATTGACTTGACAATTATCAAGGCTTATGGATGCTCTTATTTTTTATTTATCAAGCTATTTATTACATGTTTGTATCGATTGTGTTTAAAATTTTATTACTTTTAGTTATATGATATACTTTGTTATTTTATGTCATGTACTTTGTTACTTTCAATTATAGCATTTGCTTATGAAATCTTAGAACCATGTGAATTGGCTTTAATATATTTGTGGAAGTTTTATCATTATATGTTGTTGGTATTAAATTTGGTTTGAATAATTAAAATTTATTAGAAAATCAAAAATTTGTTTTTATTTGTTAAACATGAATATATTTTTGTATAGGTTGGGATCAAATAGTAGTAAATAAAAATAAATAATTTTTTTTAAAAAAAATTATACATACTGTATAGCTCCAGCAAATGGTAGTTTTAATCACCATATATTACAAATAGCAGTTTTAACTCCTATAAGGTTCCAATAAATGACAGTTTAAATGCCATTTAACTTTGTCCTTAAACCGATGTTTAAAACTCATAACCATGAGAACACAATTAGTTTATGAATCACAATAAAGAAAAAAAAGTGGTTTTAATCACTGTTGTAGAATAAAATCACCAATACTCTATTTTTTGTTGTGGTGGTAGGTTCTATAATAACCCCTAGGGATCAAGGGTGACTATTAGTTTAACAAAAAATTAAAACTAGAATTCCATTAAAGAAAGAAAAGGTTACAAATATAACAGCCAAAAAAAGCTCAAAAAGATCAAGATCCAATCCCACCAAATCTAAATTTTTGATAGAGTGAAGAATGATGTAGATCAAAGCCTAAAAGATATTGGATCAAAAAGAAATACAAAATGCAATAGCAAAATAATAAGAGTTTTTCCCAAAAGGGAAGTCTTCTTTCCATGAGTTAGTCCTTTCCAATGAAGATTTTGATATAACATCCAAGTCTTGTATATCTCTTGACTTTTAGATATTCTCTTTTGGCATCCCAACAAAGAGAATGATCTTCTTTTCATAACCTAGTCTCCTTCAATGTAATAATATCTAATCTATAAGTCTTATGCATGCCTTCACTTAACTCTTTTTTTTGGTGTCTTACTATCCCCCTAAGAATAGGGGCATTAAAAAGCCAATATAGTGAAGAAGCTATGCAGAAAATAATTTAGGAAAATTGAGTTCAATATTAGAGTGACATATCTGAATAGGAGGATCTTTAAATTATGTACACCTCTGGATGTAATCCTGATCAATTTTGATAACATCCATACACTTAACATTCTGGGTAAAAAAATTATAAAGACTAGGAGAAGTAATTTCATCAAGATAAAAAAAATTTATTAAGTAAAAATAAATGAAAACCAAAATTGTCATGTGAACACAAAGAAGTTAACCCATGAGTACAAGAATGGAAGCTTTCCTGAAGATGATCAACCAATAATTTCATGGGAATGCATGAGAAATGCATAAATAACACCAGAGAACACATTACTCGAATTGAAATATCAAAGGATTAGGCTCAGCTTCACAGATATCAAACATTTGAAGTATAGCATCAATTTAAATCAAGTATTTTTAATAGAAGGGAGAACACAATCCTTAGAAAGCCACCAACTTCAAATAAGAAGGGCATCTAAATCAAAAATTAGTCTCCAGTATAAATCTCCCCTTCTCAAAAAATGAAACAAAAACATCATTGCCATCCTCCCCCATATGAACACAATATGAGGAGGAGCTCCAAAATAGAAAGTGGATCGAATGTTGAGTTTATGGGTGTCAAAAATTGACCCGACATGACAACTCGACCAACTCGAAAAATCCGTTGGTTGAATATTTTTTGTCGGTTCGATGAAGAAATTGACCCGTTTGATTTTGGTGTTCATTGACCCTCCAACCCAAAATTATTTTGACCCGTCTCAAATTTGACTAAATGACCCGATTTTATACATATATATATATATATATATATATATATAAATAGATCATTCGGGTGTGGTCAATCAGTTGAAGTCGGTTTAAAGTTACCTTAATTAGTCGGTCAATTTGGTCGGAACCAGTAATATCGACTTGACACCAGTTGAGTTGTAGTAATAAAGATATGCAAATATATAAAATGAAAAACTATTTAGAGCAATTATAATCACAAAATTTGATGGCATCAGCAGTCAAGTTCCAACCATCGCCAGAAAAATGTGAAATAAAAAGCTTTGAAATCATTTTAAGGGACATGCTTTGAAATTGGTGCAAATCAATAGATAAATAGGCTATAAACATAAAATAGCTCCCAATTGAGAGAGCCATATTATTTTAAGATTTTGAAATAAGGAAAAATCAGGCTTATCCAAATTGACAAGACCACCTAAATTCATAGGGATATTATCATGAAAATATTCCACAAAATCACTTATACAACATCTATTTTTAGCTAACCAATTACCACAAGAGTTACCCTCTCTCCAAATATGAGATATAGTAAAGTTTAGGTTATTTAACAAGCGTCTAATCTTTCTAAAAATATAAAATATTTCAACATTTTCATCATCATTAGAAGGAATAAGAATGAAGATGACATCGACTTCAATGGCTACTATTAGTTGCGATCAATGATGACTACTAGTTGTGACTAGCTTGAAGCTCTTAAACTTGGCTCTAAACTTAGTCCCTCTCACTATGGTTAGATTTGTGTTGTATTTATCAAGTTTTGAGAGGGGTATTTTAGAAAATTTAATAAAACTCTCAAACATTTTAGGATGATTCATGTTGGTTTTATTTATCATAAAATATTCTTTCATAATAACCTTACACTTGAATAATTTTGACTTCATTGAATTTCCCTCATTAAACTGTTCGATTTGATTAGAAACATGTCTGATTCGATGATCATTTGATCCTTCAATCAAAATTTGAATTTTTTTCATATTTTATAAGCTTGATTTGGGCTTATTTGTATTTGGTTTGATGCTCTCTTTATGTTGATTGATTAATCTTATGAAGATATTCAATTTGATCATCAATTTATTAAAATTGAAATTCGAATCATTTCAATTTTAGTTCTTAAAAAAATTCTAATAAAGATGCTAACTTTTTCATTTCAAGGCAAACTAAAAAAAAAATTAATCTCCCCACAACAATTATCTTATCTTGCACCGGCCAACATGAAATATAAACAAGATTGTAAGAGATTTATATAAAAAATAAGGATATCACACAATTTTTAGTATTTATATATCTAATATCAAAAGTTTGATATTTAAAAATATAATATTTTTTTAAGCTTGAAAAGGTGCATTACTTATTAAAAAATTAATGATCATGAAATTTTTTATGTAATATGAAAAATTTGAATGCTATTTAAGTAAATATTAAAATTTAGTTATTAGATATATAATTATATAAGATTATGTGCTATTTATATAAATAGCTTAATATAAATAAATATTAAGTTATATATTATCTGTATAAAAAATAGGATACTAATTGATAAAAGACAGGTGACTAACGGATGTGAATACCAAACAAATAATCTGCAGTCAATCACTTGTGTATACAGACACGATATGATTTTTGAAAATATAGAAAATAAATATATATTTCACGTCTCATTATAAATTTATAATTTATATAAATTATGAATTTTAAAAAATAATAATCTTGTAAATTATATAAACACTAAATAAGTAAGAACAAAATTATAACGAGACAAATTATTTTAATACTTAATGATGCAAGAAAATAAATAAAAGATTAACATATTATTTATAAGTTATGATATTGGATAAAAAAAGTAAAAAAAAAATTATAAAAATAATTAAATATAATAAAAATAATAATCAATAATATTCTAACTATTACTTAAAACAGATTTAGTCATTAATAATTTTTAGAATATTGCATACAAAAATAAGTATAAATTATTTTGTATAATATAAATTATCAAAATTTAATATTTAATTATACATTTAATCTATAAAGTTTCAACTTATTATATTAAAGAAAGTATATCCAAAATTATTTTATTATTTTTAAGTGGATATATATCTGACATGATACGTGTTCATATTTTACTCATGTTGAAAACTCTATATTTTTTTTTAATGAAGTATTAGATACTATCACATACACATCTCTTAGAATTTTAGATTGTAAGTTATTTTTTTCTCTTCCACAAAATATATCAAAAGACAATTTTCTTATGGACAATTCTTATCTCACTGCCATTTATCAATTCAACCAACTAATTCATGAGAAAAATTCTTTACAATGTTATTGCATTCAAGGTATCAATTTCAGATTATATTTGAGTTTAATCCTCAAAATTACTTACGTGGGATAAAGCTTCACAATTAATTATTTATGATTTCAAAATGAAGTATTATTGATGCTGGAAGTAGCTTCCAAATCTGCTATAAGCTTTCCTATGTTTCCTACATTTAGAACTATCTTCTTGTTTCTCACATTTACCGCATAAATATAACACTATAGAAGAATTCTATCATATAATCGTGAAAAAATTACAAGCAAAAAAATAATAAAAAAAAATCAAACATACTATTAAATTCAAAGTAAATATAAAAACCATGATTTTATTTCTAAAAGATAAGAAGAAGATAATGGATGTGCTGTCAAAATGAATCAAATTGGAGAAGAAAGTGAGGGAGGGGGGTGGATAGAATTAATCATTATAGAGAGTCATTACAATAAATAAGGGGACAAATGATATATCCCTCTAAAATTTATAAATGATGCATAAATCTCAAATTAAAGCATGTATGCAATCAAATTAAATGACTCAATGAGACGAGTTCAACGATGCTAGAAGTAAATTTTGGATTTTTTGATATATCCCTCTAAAATGATACATCCCTCTAAAATTTTGGATTTTTTGAATTAAATTAAATTGATATATTTGAAAAATATTATAAATTATTTCAGAAATTATAATATTTTATTTTATTTTTTTTAGTGAGAATATTTATCAAAATTAATGTCAAATAGAAAGAGATATTCTAGAAGCAAATTAGATTAGCAATAATCTAATATGGGTGAATAGGCAAGCACTGTCTATTCAAGCATTTATTTACTAAGAAAAAATTGATTATGAATTTTAAATTCATAGAATTTACTTTAAGATGATTACAATATAAAAATTTATTAAGTAGTCACAACTACTCATCTCAATGCAAGCCCAAAAATTTTAAAATTTATAAGTTTATATCTTTTTTTTTTTTTTTCATTTGCCATTCATAATATCTAGAAACTTGGCCTTTGAATTAATTAAATAATCTAAAATTTACCAGCGCAAATGTATAAACAAACTTGGGCATTAATAAAAAAAATTCAGCTTCTATAGACATGAGTTTGAGGATCTCACCTATTTAAGCACTCAAGAGATGAGGAACAACAACAACAACTACATTATTGGCAATTTTAACCACTCTTAGACTATGAATATCAGTAGCTTCTTGTTATGGATTACAGGAGAAAACCTAATAATAATAATAACTAAACTAAACTAAAAACTAATAAAACTAAACTAATAAATAACTAAATAATAAAACTAAGGTAATGGATCTCATTTTAATTTTGCAGGAAGAAAAGTACAATAACATAAAAATAGCCAACCGTTATACGTTTTCCAAAACAAAAGCAGACTTGGAAAACAAGCAAAAGAATCAGGTTAAGGAAAGAACAATTGAGAATACAACATGTTTATATTATCATAAATTTTGTTTAATTGTTTAGTGTTTTTTAAATAAACAAAATATATTTGCTAGCTAACTCTATGAAATAGATTTATTAAAATAATTGTGCAAGCTAAAGTGCAAATACAATTTTAAATTTAGTTGGATATATAAATTAATGAAGTCCTTTATTTGATTAGCCAAAAGTCTAATGGTGCAAGGATATTACTATAGTCATGCAAATTATCAATGAGGATTTTATTTGTTTGTTATGACTCTCCCATCAAAATACAGTATGACTTTATTTTTAACATTTCTTTTGTTTGTTTTCATTTTCCTTTCAACATCAATCTTAGTGGGCAAAATGAGAAAATACCATAATTACCTTCTATAATGATTAATTCTATCCACCCTCGCCACTTTCTTCTCTAATTTAGTTCATTTTGATAGTATCCATTATCTTCTTCTTATCTTTTATATTTGCAAAAATAAAATCATTGTTTTCTTCTATATGTACTTTGAATTTAATATTATGTTTGATTTTTTTTTTTTTGCATGTTATTTTTTCACGAATGCATGATAGAATTCTTCTATAGTGTTATATTTATGTTGTAAATGTGAGAAACAAGAAGAAAGATAGTTCTAAATGTAGGATAAATAGGAAAGCTTATAGCATATTTGGAAGCTATTGCAACATCAATAATACTTCATTTCAAAATTGTAAATAATTAATTGTGAAGCTTTATCCCACGTAAGTAATTTTGAGAATTAAAACTCAAATATAATCTGAAATTGATACCTATATTCTTCTATTCTTGTGGTATCCTTGAATGCAATAACATTGTAAAGAATTTTTTCTAACGAATTAATGTCTGAATTGAAAAATGGCATTAAGATAAGAATTCTCAATAAGAAAATTATATTTTGATCTAATATTATTATATATAAAATGAGAGTGTGGTTGAGCAGCTAGTGCAATAATCTCAAGTAACAAGGGATTATTAATCGACGGAAGAGAAAGAATAACTTCCAATCTAAAATTCTATGATATGTGAATCCTAGGAGCTTATGATGTAGTGAAACTTTGTCAATGAGAGAGATAGAGTTTTGGACAAGAGTCAAATATGGATACACATTTAAAATAACTTCCAACCTAAAAATCCAATTAAAAACATAAAATACTTTTGGACACAATTTCTTTGAATAAGTTGAAACTTTATAAATATTGATTAAATGTATAATTAAAAATTAAATTTTAATAATTTATATAATACAAAATAACTTATACTTATTTTTATATTCAATTCTCTAAAAATCGTTAATGATCAGATCATTTTTTAGTTATAGATAGAACTTAATTGCTTATTATTTTATTTGTGGGCTCCAAAAATTCACCGCCGACCACTTACAATATTTGAATTGAAGAGAGTATGATTTAAAATGTTGGTATAATTTTTAGAAGGTAGATAGAATAGTAGATGAGACACTACCCAGAGATTTCACCCTCATTTGGTGAGGACTTTAGATCTAGTTTTAAGTTTCCTATAAGTGCAAGCCCCTATAGTTAATTACCCCTCCCAATAAGTGAGAGAGAACTTCGATTAAGGCTAGTCGTTAGATCGCTTAATGCGTAGCTTGTAATAACAACATATGGAGTTTTTAGAATTTAAGATTATGAAATTCATCATTTCAGCTTAAACCAGATGGTTGGGGAAATGATGACGTGCCTGATATAGATCCCATGGTTCCATCATCCGCTATCGATCCCTCTACTTAGTCGAGGAGATCGACCTAACGATAGAAGATCCTAGTTACGCCATCCAAGAAATCCTTAGACTGGGGTGTGTTTGTCCAAGGAGGCAATCTTAAGTCTACCTTAGCTGATGGAGGGTTATTTTCCCTATCAAGTATACCCTATGTTTCACAACTCAAAGGTACGGGCTATGGTCGTGATCGTAATATAGTGGAGCCTTACTGGCCAAACCACCAATCGGAGAACTGGTCATAATCGCATCATCTGTGGAGTTACTACCAAGCCACGCAAAGGAGAACACGCCACATCCTTTCTGCATGAGATTTGAGTAAATATAATAACACTTAATTTGACATTGGCTCCTTTGTGAGCTAGATTTTCTTAATTTGTCACCTCCAACAAACAATTGTGAAAGGTGGATAGGTTGAGTTTTGCTTTAAGCTTTTAATGATTGAGTTTCATTTAAATAATTTTTAGATTGATGCTTGATTTGAGTTAATTTGATTTGAGATTAGAATTATATATGGAAGTATCCTCCTGAAATCACCATTCCATCATAGTTTATTGACTCAAATATATTTGAGAACTTTAGATCTTAAACCGCTAGCTCTAACAAAGGATCGGATCTACTATCATATGACAGAATTAGCTTCTCAGATATTGTACTAAGTTAGGATTCTTATAATAGAATTTTAGGTTTTGTTAACTCGGACCCAATCCTAAGACTAAACCGGGAAGCAACCCGTGCAGCATCCTCAGACACTTGAATTTAAGCATTCATCGTACTGTCGGGGCCTATGCGAGTGTATTTGAGATTTCTTTAATTAACACCTTCTGTTCTCTTGTACAAAGTGTTGCGAATCCAGTAATATTTTGATTTATATTGTAATTTAAAATATTGCTCGCAATTAGCTTACTTATTTAATTTTTTGATTCTCAAACATCATTTGGCTTATAGTCTTTCCAACAGGTTGCTCATCTTTAGTGAATCTTTCTTGAAATTCATTTGATTTTCACCTCAACTTGAAGATAGCACTCAACAAATTTTATATGTGCCAATTTTATGTTCAATGGAAGCCTTCTTTGGAAATCCATTTTAAATTAGACATTCCAATATATGGATTACATAAGAAGACTTGTTCTTTATGAATCTCACTTTAGGTTTGAATTGAGCTCTATCTCATTTGAAAATTAAATCTAGCTTCATGTAAACTCCTCATAAGTATAACATGAATTCAAAGTTATATTTGCATTTATCTTATTCTACTTCAATCATTCTCACACATGATAGAGCATAAGCCACAAGATTCAATTAGTTCTTCTTAACTAATTAACCATTAACCCTTATAGTTTGCTATAGAATGTAAATGAATTATCAAGCTTCATCATCATTCTCCAAGCTCAATGTTCAAATTTAAATCACTTTAATTTGTTTTGGAATAAGTTATAATAACTTTAGTGCTTATTACCTTAGCCATTTTCATGCTTATTGGCTAGCTTCGTAGTCATATTCATATTCATATAAGAGCAATTAAATCTAATTTAGATTCCTCCTTAACTCCACATCAAGTTTCATATTTATTTGAAAACTAGACTTCAAATTTATTGTAAGTCTCCTATGAGTTTGACATTTACCTCCCCAAGTTTTAATTAAAGATTATTTAATTTTGAGGAATTCAAAAGAAAGGACAACTCGCTTTACCACTTCAATTTAAGTCATAGAGAATCATAATGAGAGCTTGTGAGTTTAATATTATTCTCCCCAAATTTTACTTGCAATTTAAATGAGTGTTCTATTCTTTCCAAATTTTTTTTTAAGTTCTCTCCCCCTTTTCTTTGATTTAACATTTATCATATATTTTTTTGTTTAACTTAAGTTTAGATGATTTTCATTTGAATTTATTTAAGTCTTGAATTATAGTCAAAATTCAAAATTTTGTATTTGCTATCCCCACATGTAAGGAACTGCTTTTGGATTTCTCGGTAAGTCCTAATGAGTATAGTGAGTGGTGTCTTGCAACACCACAGTCGATTTCCATCTCGTCACGCCTTAATGAGTGTGATGAGGCCTCTAAACCTAAAAGAATACAAATGCAATGCAATATATATATTTATTTCTTTTTTTCTAAGTCCAGAAATTTGACAAAATTTTGGCAGCATTTTGGCTAAGGGAGCGACATCTGACATATGTTGGCTTACTCAGTACATCCTAATGAGCATAGTGAGCAGTGTCTTGCAACACCATTGCCAATTTTTCATCTCGTCGTGCCCTAGAATAGTAGAAAGAATAGTAGATAGAAATCTGACATATGTTGGTATAATTTTTTAAGGTAGAGAATAGTAGATGAGACACTACCTGTGAGATTTCACCCCTCATTTGGTGAGGACTTTAGATCTAGTTTTAAGTTTCTATGGCAAAGCCCCTATAGTTAATTACCCCTCCCAATAAGTGAGAGAACTTTCGATTAAGGCTAGTATCGCTTAATGCGTAGTAATAACAAGATATGGAGTTTTAGAATTTAAGATTATGAAATTCATCATTTCATTTTAAACCGATGGTTGGGGAATGATGACGTGCGATCTAGATCCCATGGTTCTCATTATCTGCTCGCGATCCCTAGTCTACTTAGTCGAGGAGGTAGTGGACCTAACCCTGAGAAGGATCCCAGTTACGCCATCCAAGAAATCTTTGTAGACTGGGTGGTGTTTATGAAGACAATCTTAAGTATACCTTAGCTGACAGAGGGTTGTTTGCCCTATCAAGTATACCCTATGATTTACAACTCAAAAGTACGGGCTACAGTCGTGATCGTAATATAGTGGAGCCTTATTGGCTAAACCACCAATCGTGAGGACTCTAATCGCATCATCTGGAGCTACCGGCCAAGCCACACAGAGGACACGGCCACATCCTCGGCATGAGATTGGTTGAGAGTAAACATAATATAACACTTAATTTGACATTGGCTCCTTTTGAGGAAGTTTTTTAATTTATCACCCAACAAACAATTGGAAGGTGGATAGATTGAGTTTTGCTTTAAGCTTTTAATGATTGAGTTTCATTTAAATAATTTTTAGATTGATGTTTGATTTGAGTTAATTTGATTTGAGATTAGAATCATATTTTGATGGAAGTATCCCAGTTGAAATCACCATTCAACATAGCCATCATTGGGATAGTTAATTGATTGACTCGAATATATTTGAGAACTTTAGATCCTGCCAACTCCATTTAGCTCATAATAGAGGATCAGATCTACTATCACATGACAGAATTAGCTTCTCAGATATTTTACTAAGTTAGGATTCTTATAATAGAATTTTAGGTTTTGTTAAATCGGACCCAATCCTAAGACTAAACCGGGAAGCAACCCGCAAAGATCCTATTAATCGAATTTAAGCATTCATCATGTCGGCCTATGCGAAGGTGTATTTGAGAATTCTTAATTAACTCCTTCTATTTTCTTGTACAAAGTGTTGAATCCGAATGTTTTGATTTAGATTGTAATTTATAATATTGCGCAATTAGCTTACTTATTGATTTTCCATTCTCAAATATCATTTTATTTTATATTTCCAACAAGTTGCTCGCCTTTAGTGAATCTCTCTTGAAATTCATTTGATTTTAAACTCAACTTGAAGATAACACTTAACAAATTTCATATGTGCCAATTTTATTCAATGGCCTTCTTTGGAAATCTATTTTAAATTAGACATTCCAATATATGGATTACATAAGAAGACTTGTCTTTATGAATCTCACTTTAGGGTTTGAATTGAGCTCTATCTCATTTGAAAATTAAATCTAGCTTTATGTAACCTCCTCATAAGTATAACATGAATTCAAAGTTATATTTGCATTTATCTTATTCTACTTCAATCATTCTCACACATGATAGAACATAAGCCACAAGATTCAATTAGTTCTTCTTAACTAATTAACCCTTAACCCTTATAGTTTGCTACAGAATGTAAATGAATTATCAAGCTTCATCGTCATTCTCCAAGCTTGACTATGTTCAATTTAAATCACTTTTAATTCGCTTGGAATAAGTTATAATAACTTTAGTGCTTATTACCTTAGCCATATTCTTTCATGATTATTGGCTAGCTTCAGTAGTCATTCATATTCATATAAGAGCAATTAAACTAATCTAGATTCCTCCTTAACAACACATCAAGTTCCATATTTATTTGAAAACTAGACTTCAAATTTATTGCAAGTCTCTTATGAGTTTGACATTTATCCCCAAGTTTTAATTAAAGATTTAATTTTGAGGAATTCAAAAGAAAGGAGAACTCGCCACTACCACTTTAAGCCATGAGAATCACAATTAGAGCTTGTGAGTTTAATATTAGCTCCCCAAAATTTTACTTGTATTTTAAATGAGTGTTTTATTCTTTCCAAAAAAATTTTAAGTTCTTCTCCCCTATTTCTCTTTGATTTAACATTTATCATATATCTTTTGTTTAACTTGAGTTTAGATGATTTTCATTTGAATTTGTTTAAGTCTTGAATTTTAGTCAAAATTTTGTCGACAATAGTATTCAGATGTCATCCTCACATGGGGGGGTAATCTAACTATTGGATTTCTCGTGCCTAATGAGTATGAGTGGTGTCTTGCAACACCACTGATTTTCATCTCACACTAATGAGTGTGATGAGGCCTCTAAACCTAAAGAATACAAATGCAATGCAATGTATATATTTATTTCTTTTTTTTCTAAGTCCAAATTTACAAAATTTTGGCAGATTTTGGGGAGCCATCTCGATAGATGTTGGCTTACCGATTCCCTAATGAGTGAATAGTGTCTTGCAACATCGCAATTGATTTTTCATCTCATCGTGCCCTAATGAGCACGACGAGGCCTTCAAACCTGCAAAGTAACATAAGCACATATGTATATATTTCCATATTCACACATGTTCTGACTTATTTTTTCAACGTGTTGCAATGATCGGCAAAGAGACGGAGTTGGAGATGCCGGAGATCAAGAGATGAACCCACCTAATGCCGATGTTCCGCTTTGGCTAGGCAAGAAGAATGTCGAAGGGAGATGAAAAGGGAAATGTCGGAAACCAAGAAGAACCCACCTAATGATGGTGTTCCTCCGCCAAAGGGAACTTGGAAGGGGGAATGTTAGAAGAAAGGAGGAAGAGAGAGATGCCGAAACCGTGAGAAGAACCCCTAATAACTGGAGAAAATAAAGGGGTATTTTATTTAGGAAATGAGGAGAGAAAGGGAATTTTGGATTGGTGAGGGTGAGGTAAAGAAGATAAATTTAGAAGGTGAAGAAGAAAAGAAGAAGAGGAAGATGAATTTTGATTTTGAAGAAAATCGAGAAATTTCAGTTGATTTTGTGAGAAGAAGAAGAAATAGATGAGATGAAGAAGAGAAGAAGAGGAGGAAGGAAGAACTTGTTTGTGGTTGGAGAGGAGAGAAAAACAAGAGAGGGAGAGCTTTCCCTTTTGGTTTGGATGAAGGAGAAAAAGGGAGAAGGAAGGAGGTCCCTCTTGCGTGGTTTTGGAGAAAAGACGTAGGATTTTAACGCTTTTGGAAGAAGAAAGTGGGAGGGATCATTTGGACGGGAAGAACGGGAACAGTTGCTCACCGTGCATTCGAACAGGGAGATCTGAGCTTGAAGCTCGTCATGCATGGAAGAGGAGTTGAACGGAAGAGGAAGAGGTGCATCATTACGAAGAGATGAAGAGGAGACCTATGAAGAAGGGTGAGGGTCAGTGGGCGACGAATAAATATAAATTTAGGATGATATTTAATATATATATATATATATATATATATATATATATTAATATATATATATATATATATATATTATATATATATAAATTACATATATATATATATATATATATATATATATATATATATATATATATATATCAATCTTAGCTTATTTTGATGTTCCGGATGCAACATTGCAGTCCGTTTCACGATCAAAGGCAATTTGATTGAAATCGGCCAAATTGAGTCAATTTCACCAAAATGCGATTCTCACTTTGAGCTTTGATTTTCGCATACTTTTCAATTGAAGCGAACAATCTTATTTGATATATTTCGATATTTCAAGGCTAACAACATAATCAATTTTGCGAATGGAGGTCGTTTGGTTTACATCGGTGCCTCCTGACCTCGATATGCGTAGAAGCGACTAAACTGACGCTTGATTGGTTGATCATCAAGTTATACAATATTTATATTCTTACTTTTTTTAATATTGAATGAGATGGCAAGTCCGTCATCGATCGGAGGTCATTTGGGTTGATTTTGGTGACATCGTGCATTTCAACCTCGATGCCATTGTCACTTCGATCATTTGACATTTACATGACTCATCCGAATTGAGCATGGATAGTCTCATTTGATAGTTTTTAATATTTTGAAGCTAAATATATGATTAATTTTATGAACAAAGGTCATTTGGATATCATCATAGCTTCCTTTTCTTGATATACGCGACATATCGATAGCTTGACGCTTGATCATTGATCATGTTATGTAATATTTATATTTTGACCAGTTTGACATTCTAAATGCGATGGAGAAAGTCCATTCATCGATCGAGGTCATTTGGGTTGATTTTGGGATGTTTAGTGTATTTTAACCTCGATTTGCGATATTATCACTTCGATCATTCGACATTTGTACGCACTCATCCAATTGAGCGGATAGTCTCATTTGGTAGTTTTTAATATTTTAAAGCTAATGACATAATCAATTTCATGAACGGAGATTGTTTGGATATTTTTATAGCTTCCCCGATATATATCGCCATTATCGATAGCTCGACGCTTGATCGATGGATCGTTAGATTATGCAAGATTTATATTTTGATCAATTTCAGAACATGGAAAAGTTCATTCGATCGGAGATCTTTTCAGACCATTTTGGTGACGCCGGCATTTTAAGCCCACTGCATAATCCTCAAATCCATTGAATTTGTGTGGGCTTGACTCGACTTATGACACATATATGGAGGTCAACATTATTATATTTATCTATTTTTATATTTTTTTTTTACTCTTTCTTTACCCAATATCATAACTTATAAGTAATATGTTAATCTTTTATTTATTTTCTTATATCATTAAATATCAAAAAAATTTGACTTGTTATAATATTTTTTTACTTATTTAGTGTTTATATAATTTACATGATTGTTATAATATTTTAATTTATAATTTATATAAATTATAAATTTATAATGTAATGCCAAATATATGTTTGTGTCCTATATTTTCAAAAATAAACCTGTCTTATATCCATGTCATATCTTATCTTTATCACACAACCTAGTTAATAGTTGATTACACCTCTGTGGCAATTAATATCACTTGATCTTCACAAATAGTGGAGTCTATTACAATATGATTGACATTCTACTTGCGAACTTGAACAAGTAATCCATGAAGAGAGTTTAGTTTACCTTGTTAATTGATCAACAGATTGGCAAATAGCATTAGAAGAATGATTAGGAAAAAACTAAAATAGGGCATTGATGAAATTGTATTTATCACTAGTGTGAGATTAAAAATAGTTATAGCTAGCTAAAATGTCAAGAGATTTGGATATGTTAGAAATCATATTTTTTACAAGAAAAACTTTTTAACATGAACACATTTGAAAAAAAAAATTTGAGAGGGGTTTGGCTTAAAATGCTCAAACCTATAGATCCATGTAGAGACTCATTGAGGAGGATGGTGTCGCCGACCCCAAATCTAGGGCCCTGCTGAGACATGCACCGCCAACTCTTGTGCGAACAAAGAGGGACAGGATATGACATGAGAGGGGGTTTGGCTTAAATTCAATTTTATAACTATTTTTTTTCTTGTTTCTCATATATACCACGGATATGACAATGTAAAAGAAGTCTATTATATATTTGTGAGCAAAATACATGCAAAAATATATAACAAAAATATTAAATTCAAACTCACTATAAAAGAAAATAATGATTTATTTCTTCAAATGCTAAATATATGAAGAAGATAATGGCTATGCTGCCAAAATGAAGCATATTAGAGAGAGAGAGAGAGAGAGAGAGAGAGAGAGAGATAGATTAGATGAGAAAGTGGATAAATTTAATAATTATAGAGGGAGAGAGAGATAGAGATAGTTATAGCTAGCTAAAATGTCAAGAGATTTGGATATGTTAGAAATCATATTTTTTACAAGAAAAACTTTTTAACATGAACACAACTAAAAAAAAAAATTTGAGAGGGGGTTTGGCTTAAAAATGCTTGAAACCTATAGACCCATGTAGAAGAGACTCATAAAATACGAGGGGATGGTGTCAATCCAAATCTATGGCTCCTGCCAAGAATGCAAATGTAGAGGGCCACGCCCTTCCCACATGAGATTGATTGAGAGTGAATATAATTGTGTACTTGATTTGACATTAGCTCCTTTGTGTGCTAGAATTTTCTTAATTTGTCACCTCTGACAAACAATTACGAAAGGTGGGTTGAATTTTAGCTTTAAGTTTTTTTTAGAGATTGAATTTCATTTAATCATTTATAGCTTACTGATACTTTAGATTCTGCATTTGGGTTGATATTCAATTTGAGTTAATTTAATTTGAAATTATAATCATATTTTGATGGAAGTATCCCCTCCGGTTGAAATCTCCATTCAACAAAGCCATCATCGGGGTAGTTAATTGATTGAATCAAATATATTTGAGAACTTTAGATCCTGTCAACTCTATTTAGCTCTAATGAGGATCATCAATGTCACATGACGTAATTAACTTCTATATTTTACTAAGTTGAAATTCTTACAATAAATTTAAGTTTTGTTAATTGTGACCCACCTTAAGACTAAATAGGAATCAAGCAACATCCTCAGACACTAAGTTTAAGCATTCAACATAGTGTCAGGGCCCATGCGAGTGTATTTTTAGATTGCTTGCATACTTTGATGGCATTAAATTTGAATTGTAATCGTACTTCAAAATGTGTGTAAAGCTCATCCCATTAGTTAATTTATATGTATCTCAATACTATAAATTTGAATATATGATTGCCTCTGTCGCATATATATTTTTCATTTCATTGAAAACTTTAATTATTTTCACACATTTTGAGATGATGAATTATAATCTCATTTCATAATACGTGAAATAGTTCAATTGAAGCTTTAATTAACATCTTCTATTCTCTTATATGATATTTTGTGAATCCGGTGACGTTTTATTTTAGCTCTTATTTAATTCAGAGCACTGTACCATCATTTGTATTTGTTTCTTTGTTTATTAAATTTAAAAAATTCAACAAGTCTCATCTGTGCTTATTGATTAGCTTATAAGCTCATTATAATTTTGCTTTAGACTTCTTTATTTTGTCTTTAATTCATCAGGTACAATGCTACCTAAGCATTTGGTAAATAGTTCTATTCGTGCTCATCAATGAGCTATTCTAGCTACTCAGTATTTGTCTAGCTTACAAAGTAATCATCATGTTTATTTGCACATTTCATGCAAATTCTTTTAGTTCATTTGGAGCTCAACTTATAGATCTGATTGTCCAGTGATGGATGACATTCATGTACATAAACAATTAAGTTTCTGTGAGTTATGTATAAGTTTAATTTATGTTTATTCTATCTATCAATGAGCCTCTAAACTCATAGCAATTCTTATTCATATTTCATTTTGAATCACTTCAATGTGTTGAATGTGACAAGTTACATAATTTAATTGCTCGATAGAATATTTTGTCCAGACACTTCGTCTAGCCTTTAAATTTATTATGAATCTTGTTCAAGTTTTTTTTTTGTCTTCGAATTTCTTAATTCATGATATATAGTGATCCAATCATTTATTAAGAAGAACTGATCATACTTATCAGCAAACTACACAACTCCACGCAAGTTCCTTGTGAATTTTGCTTGAGTTTTCTTCTAACTTGAAGGTGGGCATTCAAGTATACCATAAATCGCATATTATTTTGATGTATAAGATATAACAATTCAATAACTTTGAAAAGTTATATTCATGCACATAAATGAGTATTGAATTATAAGTTTCATTTCAATTTAATTTTTTTACAAGTTCATTCTTTTATCTCAAAAGTTAGCATTTAATTTTATTGCTGAATTATACTTCGAATATTCTATTAATTTGTTTGGTTTTGATTTTTTTTGTCCATAATTTGTAAAATTTGAATCTCACATCATCTGCATGGGGGCTACATCGAGTCTTTGACCTACCCGCCACGCTTCTTCTGCGTGTAGTTGTCTCATGACACCACGATCTTCAATCCCACCATGCTCTTCTAAGCATAGTGGGGATTTCAAATATACCAGCATAAAATAAAATATACATATACTTTTCTGCATGTTGATTTAACTTTGATTTATTTATTTTTTATTTAAGTTGAGTTTAAACTCATTAGTATTTTCATTTGATTCTCTTAAGCTTCATGTCGGTCCAAATTCAGCCTCAAGATCGCCCCTCGTGAAGGGTCGTGATCGAGACCGCTTTGGCCTACCCACACGCTTCTAAGCATAGATATCAAGATCTAATATTATGTCATAGTCTTCAATCCCACCATGCTCTTCTAAGCACAGTGGGGTCTTCAAATATACCTATCCATAAATTCATTGAGAAGCTCCTTGGCTTGAACTAATTTTGATAGAAAGTTGCGGTAAACATCAAGGTTTCTATCCACACTTCTTTCATTTATTTTTAAAGCTGCACAGAACTTCTCCAATACCGATGGCTCGACTTGGACTCTCTCAGCAATGTCTTTTAGAATATTTTCAACATCACCGCCTCTTAATAAAGAAATCAAGTAATGTAGTAGCATCTTGTGAACGAGCCCATTCTTCAAGCCTCTTTGCATCATCACTGTAATATTCTGGATCCTCTTTTAGGGACTCAATATAAGCTCTAAAAATAGCACTTTAATCTTCAAAGCTAGGATATCCTTCCATCAGCTGTTCAAAGATGGTAACAAAGCCAAGTGCAAAGACAACATCATGCTGATAGGTTCTCATATATCTCATCAAATGCTACAGGTTGAGCAGCTCTTGCAATACATTATTGTATATGCTTGGTCTAGGCCGTTTGTATGATCTAAAAATAATAATAATAATTTTTTTTCAGCCATAGTAGGAGGAATATCTGGGTGAGTCTCTACGCAATAGATAGACATTCTAGAAATTGATTTTGGGGTTCCAAAATGAAACCCCCCGATTGTGAGGATGGCTGGCATCGAGTTGAGAATATCGCCTTTTCATGGAGTCACACAAAGCAAATAAGTAGATGAAAGCGATGGCCACCATTAAGGCTAGGTTTTCAAATGTGAGGTTTTGGAGGAGAACTAGGCATCTCAGTGCATCGTTGCCTACAAGGACTTAATGAATTGCAGGTCAAGCGAAGGCAGGGAGCGACATCTGATATGAGATAGAGAGAGAGAGAGAGAGGAGTAGTTTGGGTAGCTGTTGTGCTCGAGAACTAGAGAAGAGAACGTTCTTCTAATGAGAGGAGATGCTCGTTTGCTGCTTGTGGTTTTTTTTGTGAGGGAAAGATGAACGAGAGTTGAGAGAGGTAGATCTTGCTTGCGGGAGATGGCAGTCCATATGCGGCCAGCCCGGCTTCCCGTCCGAGAGAAAATGAGAGTGGGCAGGAAAAGAGAGGAGGCTCTCATATTGGTTTTTTTTCATTCCACCGTGGAGAAAATATGCCCGAGTCCCGACGTAACTTTACGCGGGACTCATGGCAATGATGTCCGATTTTTTCCCCATTTTAGTGCTTAACCAGCAGAATCGACCTGACGACCGTGAAAGGGATGGCATATCCACATTATTATTTACGCTTCCTGCCTAACCCGCCGCCTCGCTCAAAGAGAAGAAGAGCGAGATGATACTGTCGTTCGACATTCCTCGTCACAGAATAGTTTAGGGCTTTCTTTCGACGAAGGATTTTTCTCAGCTTAGCTCGCTCTCGATCGGCGCACGTCCGGCCTTCGCTCAATGATATAGCAAATCAAAAATTGAGGTATTGTAGGTGACTACATGAGATATTTACACATGCATTCCGAACTTGAATGAATTTAGGGTTTACTCTGTTCTTCTCACTGTCCAGTGAAAGATTGGTTATTTTTTATAGGTTATTTTGTATCTGTACTCTCTGTACCTCTCTCGAGGTACATAGCATTTAGACTTTTCAGTTTCTTTAGCCGGTTCTTGAGATTATGTTCATTACATTCAATGGAAGCATTTGGAGCATTTGGATGGTTTAAGGATTTTTTGCATCACTCTGTACCTCTCTTGAGAGTCTGATCATTTATGACCTTTTTCATAGTTTTTTTTTGGCAGTTTAGTTTATGTTCATTATATTCCAATGGAAGCAATTTGGAAATTTGTTTGGATGGTTTTAGTATTTTGCATCGTACTCTACTCTCTCGAGGTATGATCATTTAGAACTACTTTTTTTCAATTTATCTTGCCTTCTTCTTGAGATTATATTTAGGGCATTCCAATAGAAGCAATTTGAAGTTTGTTTGGATGGTTTAAGGGTATTTTGTATCTGTACTCTCTACCTCTCTGAGATCATTTAGAACATACTTTTTTTTATTTATCTTGCATTCTTCTCAAGATTATATTTAGGGCATTCCAATGGAAGCAATTTGGAGGCTATTTGGATGATTTCAGGAGGGTATTTTTTTTACTCAGTCTATTTGGAATAATTTGGAAGTTGTTACTTGGTTTTGATGGGTGATTTTCACTCTTACCTGACTTTTCTTTTTTAAAGTTTATCATGCAGGAAAAGGATAACTTCAAGATCGAGCTACTGTAGAACGTGTTGATAATATTAAACATATTTTCTTGATAATGACATTTTAAAGAGGCTTCATGTATCAATCATTGACTGGAAATTAAGCAAGACTGGTTACCATTACATCGATCTGTCTTTGGGACATGCAAGCTTTCTTGTTGGGTGGGCGTGCATTCCTTTGACCCCCAATGAAGTTATGATAGGGAAAGCAGAGGAAGGTCTTATGCAAGAAATCCACACTATCGGTTATTCATCGGTTCTACAATCAACTTGAGCAGGATGGCTCGTTGCACAGAGTTTTGCGGTTATACATACATTTTTTATTGTCAAATCTATTTTTGTCTGACTATAGGGTTGTTATTCTGTATAGATTTGTAAAATTATTTGGGACCGTTTCGGTTTTTTTTTGTCCTCTTGATGTATTCATATATCTCAAGAATGTGTAATTTAATGCTTTGAAGTTAATTATTTTAAATATTTATTGTACATATGGGAGGCTGAGCACATAAGCATCATAAGCTCATCATTTCCATCTGCAAAGTTACGTATGCTACAATAGGCAAAAATAGAGTTTCCAAATAATGTTTTCACTGGTTTGGGAGGATACCAGGTGACATATAATAATATCACTTAGTTCATATAAGAATGTCTTTATTTATATTGTATGTCTTCACATTTTCTTATCGGTTTAACAGTGCTTTCATTCAGGATATATATTTAGAAGACACGGCTCTTGTCAGTGTCCCACACAATCACATGTCAAGCAGATAGTCTCATTTTAAGTCAATGAGTTCACTTGACTCTCCATATGTCTCTCCTCGATATTCTCCCCATCCGGTATCTGCGCCCTGCTTCTACCTCCACACGAGCTTTGGTGGAGGATACTGTTTAGGACTTGAAAGATACAATGTCTTTTCATGCACAATGAGGAGGATGGATGGGCTTGATTTTTTGGGTTCTTTGTGAGGAAGTTCTTGCAGCAATGGGGTCTACCACCCCAGTGTGGGGAGGTTATGGTCAAGGAAACTCTTGAGAGGCTACCTGCAGAGCTGTGGAGGTGAGAGGCCACTTGGAAAATAATGGAGGCTGTGGAAGCTCTTGTGGAGAGCTTCCATGTGAGTTGGATACTTTGAAGCCCATGTGGAGTTCAGGTGAAGTTCTTTGGGCATACTACACACACATGGCGATGCTCAGAAACTTGTAATGGCATTAGTGTGTAAGGATGAAAGAGGCGTTTGTTCCCCTTACACACACTTATGGAAGTCACGAGCAAGAATAAGTGATGTGGTGGCCTCCATTCAAGATGAGAAGTGATGAGGTATTAAATTTCTTTCTTTAAATTTGAGATAAAAGAAATAGATTTCACTAAATTTTTTTTATAGGTTAGAAGATGAGCCAATAAAGGTTTGACCCACACATTATTATCATTATGGTGGAGGAGCATCTCATGATAGATCAATCTAATTCATGAATCTAGCTTTTTCATCGATTACTTTATGTCGGTAATTTGTCATGAGACATCATTTGTGCCTCATCGAGATGTCTTTGCGATATTTGATGATGACATCTGCTCATTCAAGGATAAGTAATACATTCTTGATCGACTCCATCTTATATAAAAACCCAATTCATTTAATTAAGCTTGCTTTCACATTCTCACTTGCGGGTGATCGTATTTGTGGTGGGAATATCCCTTATTGCGAGGCGGTCGATGAGTTCTTGATCATATCTCTCGATACACAGCGTGATGCCTTCGCTTCTTCCAGAAAGTATTCGCTCTCTATTTTGTATGTCCTATTTGTACATTTGATGCTTGCATTGGGTATGTTACCCACAGAATGTTGGGTATTATGATTGATTCTTGTTTATTTAGATAAAGCTAGAATCTATAATCGTTCTCTTCTTTTCTTGTAGTTATGCGGTCTGCTAAAGGCGGAAAGCAAAATGTTCATCGACATGTCACTTGAGATGTGTGAGTAGTTAATCTTCTTTGAGTTAGATAATACTGGACACTTATGGTTGGACATATTAAGTTAGGCACATTTTTTTTTATGACTCATTATCCAACCAACCCATAAGCATTCTTCACGAGATTGTAAGAGTTTTCAAATTTGGTTCCTCTTAACTATTTTTTTGCCAACTTATTGAGATTATGATCGCTATTGATCAAATTACTTGTTGAAGATATCGGCTTTCTTTGTGGCGATCAAATATGGTCAAATATGGTGAGTGTTCTTGGTCCAAACTAATGATGTTCTTGCGGGATGTTTATCTGCAAAACATGGAGGTAGCAATCCACAAACTCATGGGCTGTGGCCCAAGAAGATGAATATATATAGGTGAGTTAAACTATATTTTGTTTGGGGTGAAAATCCAATAAGAACTATAGGATTTAGTTTGATATAGATTTAGTTCAAATAATTCATTAATAACTCATTGATCTCAAAAGATTAATTTTCTCAAAATGAAGAATACATTAATATAATGTAATAAATATGAATCTAGACTTTGAATGTGAGAATGATGGGATGTCACAATTGATAGTTGACATTAGAAATCATTAACTCATTGAGCTTAAATATATAATCATGATTTCATGATCATAAATATATGTTGGTTTAACAATAGAAAGTAAAATTAATTGTTTAAGTTTAAATTATAAATTAAGTTTTACCATAAATGACATTGTAATGAACTGTCAAGAACCATCGGGAAAGAGTCCATAAATTTCGTGAGAGATGAGTCTGACAAAAACCACCCAAAAATCATCCAAGCGACCATCAAATTACTTCCATTGGAATGTAATGAACATAATCTCAAGAACAAAATAAACTGAAAAAGGCTCTAATCTGTACCTCAAGGTACAAAGAGTACAAATGCCAAAAAACTCTAGAAATCATCCAAAAGCTCCAAATTTTCTACAGAATGTAATTAACATAATCTCAAGAAGCGCAAAATAAACTAGAAAAAAGTAAAGATATGTACCTCAAGAGAGATATATAAATCTGGATGCCAAAAAAACCATCCAACTTTCAAATTTCTTCATTGGAATACCCAAACATAATGTCAAGGCAAAATTAACTTGAAAAAAAGTCTCAATGATCGTACCCTCAAGAGAGTCTGAGAATGCAAAACCAAAACCATCCTAGACTTTCAAATGCTTCCACAAACATAATCTCAATAAATAGCAATAAATTAGAAAAAAGGTCTAAATGTTTGTACCCTCAGAGGTACGAGAGTATGAAAAACACCCTAAACCATCCAAACAGCCTCCAAATTACTTCCATTGTAATATAATGAACATTATCTCATGAATCAGGCAAAATAAATTGGAAAAAAAGGCCATATATGATTTGTACCCTAGAGAGATACAGTCATGCAAATATCTCCCAAACATCCAAGCGACTTTCAAATTATGGAATGTAAACATTATCTCAAAAAGCAAAATAAACTAGAAAAGACAT
This sequence comes from Cymbidium sinense, assembly GCA_021442155.1. NCBI lineage: Eukaryota > Viridiplantae > Streptophyta > Magnoliopsida > Asparagales > Orchidaceae > Cymbidium > Cymbidium sinense. The sequence continues at coordinate 12,258,855 of CM038233.1, read as the reverse complement.
ATTTGTACCCTCAGAGGTATGATCTAAAACACCATCAAATCATCCAAGCGACCTTCAAATTGCTTCCATTGGAATGCAAAAACATAATCTCAAGAATCAAATAAACTGGAAAAAAAGGCCATAAATGATGACCCTCAGGAGAGGAGTGCAATATAAACCATCCAAATAGCTTTAAATTTCTTCTTCCATTGGAATGCCAAACATAATCTCAATAACAGCAAATAAACTGAAAAAGGATAAATGTTTGTACCCTCAAGAGAGGTATAGAGAATTACAATCTAAAAACCTATAAAAATAAGTCACCCTCCAAATGCTTCCATTGGAATGTATACACATATTTATTACTACTGTGAATATTAAATTACAAATTAACTCAAATAGCTTAAAAAATACACATAATTAATGATCTGATTAAACATCTTGGTGTGCTGTTAATTAAAGAGAGTCATCAGGGACTCTAAAGCATTTAAAAATTATACTAGAAAAAAAACTAGATGATGTCATGCATTAAAATGTTTTAAATAATATCTCATAAATTCTGTACCCTTAACTAGATTGATTATGGGCTCGAGTTAAATTCTGTATGTAGAATCTATTGATGAATCGATGTGATATGCTTATTTCAAAAAATATGCATAACAAAGAAATATATAACTTACAAATATATTACGCAAACTATGATTTGGTCCAAAAGTAGAATGGTTTAAAGATTAATATAAAAATACTAAAACTAATATGCAAATAAAAATTACTCTTGGCTTTCTTGGATCTCTAATATCATATGAGTTGGAAATACCTTTGGATGTTGCTTAGCTATCCTTTAAGATGTCTTTCCACTTAAAGTGGTTGCTTAATTTCTCTAGATGAGGAAAATTCCCATATTATATACATCATCATATAGTTTTTTAAGGATCCAAACATATATCTCTTATTTATTCGCTTATTGATATGCATATATCTTGGTTAAAAAAAAATAATGCATTAGCATTTCCAAATATGTCTCTTAAAAGCATATCAATGTAAATATCTTCAGACCATCATGAAAAAGATACTTGTCTAAAATTATTGCTTACATTGTGTAATGAACATAATCTCGAAATGTAAAATAAACTGGAAAAGGTCAAATGCTCTGTACCTTCAATCTGAGAGAAGAGTATGAAAAATACTCAAAATCATCCAAGCAGCAATCAAATTACTTCCATTCAAATGTAATGAACATAATCTCAAGAACCAGGAAAAATAAACTGGGAAAAAAGGCCCAAAAGGCTCTTCTTAAGAAGCAGGCAAAATAGACTAGAAAAAGTCATATCTATCAGAAATTACAAAGAGAATCTGATGAAAAAAACTCTCGACCATCCAAGACCTCAAATTGCTTCCATTGCCATAAACATAATTTAAAGAAGTAGGCAAAATTAACTTGTAAAAAGAAGTCCCTAAATGATCTGTACCCTCAAAGAGAACAGTGAGATCTTAAAAAAAGACCATCTAAACAAATTGCTTCCATTGGAAGTAAAATATAATCTCAATAAATGAAATAAAGCGGAAAAAGAAGTCTAAATGATATGTACCTTAAAGATAGAGAGTACATATGAAAAAAAAAAGACCATCCAACGACCTCCAAATTACTTATATTGGAATGTAATGAACATATCTAAAGAATAAAATAAAGCTGGAAAAAGAGTCATAAATGCTGTACCCTCAGGAGAATGATGAATCTAAAAATCACCCAAAATCATCCAAGCGACCATCAAATTGCTTCCATTGGAATATAATGAACATAATCTAAAGTGCAAAATAAATGAAAAAAAGTCCCTAAATGCTCATTTACCCTCAGGTATAGAGAATGCAGATGCAAAATAACACCGAAATCATCAAGCTATCAAATTGCTTCCATTGGAATGCCTAAATATAATCTCAAAGCAAAATAAACTGGAAAAAGAAGTCTCTAAATATGTACCCAGAGAGGTATAGAGTACATATGCAAAATAACACTAAAAGTAAAAGATCAAATTACTTCTTAATAATGAACATATTCTTTTCAAGGGAATATCACTATTAAACCGTGAAAAAATTGTACAAGAAACATTATCGATGAATTTTAACATCCTCTAAATTGCTATTTCCTGCGTTCTCCATCTTCATGGTTCGTAAAGGAAATAAGATTTTCTATTTCTCTTATGGTTTGCTAAAAAAACACACTAAAACTAGATTCTATATATTTCTTTTAAATTCTCTCGTGTTAACGATGCTTCTTCTCATTTGTGATGAATGTAATAGAAAGCGTAAATGACATCTTGAATACATGTTTACGATTGTCAGATCATTCTGCTCAGCTAAAATGGAGAAAAATACTTATTGGATATTGAGTCCACACATAAAATCATGGACTCAACATAATATTTTCTCTGAATAAGGATCGCTTTCTATAAGTGGAGGAAAATAATCTAAATGAAGGCTATACCAAAATAATAATAATATTATTATATTATTATTATATTATTATTTATTACTATATCTAATGAGAGAGAAAATATTGTTCTAGTACTTTGGACTGGCAATAACTAATCATTTTTGTCCATTATAAAAAATGTCATTTTTTCACTTAAACATTTCATTTAGACGCCGTTCGTTGTCTGATTTGTTCAAACAATTTGGAGGAGAAACTCGTTGAGATAGAGAAATTTAAAAGAAAAAAAATATATATATATATATATATATATATATATATATATATATATATATATATATATATATATATATATATATATATATATATATATATATATATATATATATCATATATATATGGCATAATATGTATTTTTTTTAGACAAATCTCAGAGATAAATTGAAAATCTCATTTTGTATTTCGAGAAGAACCGTGAAGATGAAGAACGAATTCGGAAGTTATGGCCTTGATGATATTGCGTTCAATTTAGTGGATGATGTTTTAAATAAAAATACATCGATAAATTTTTTGAACCATTTTATATATCCAATTTTTTTAGCATTTATTAGTGATATTTTTTGAAAATCTTTTATTTAATGTATATTTCCCACACTTTTAGGAGTTCTTTGGATGAGGACTTTGCCTATTTTAGGAACTATTTTGCATGTGAACTCCCAGTACTCTCATAAGAGCACACCCCATTTTGCCTTTTTTTATTTCATATTTTTGACCCTGTTTGGATATAATATGATTAGTATGCGGCATTACAAGTTGTTTGGAGGCTGTTTGGTTGATTTTTAGGGGTGTTTTGCATCTGTACTATCTATACACTCATGAGAGTGCATTATTTTTAATTTTTTTTTTTGACCTATTTGGAGAGAATGTTTATCACATTCCATTAAAGCAATTTGGAGGTGATTTGGGTGTTTTTTATATCTGTACTCTCTCTCATGAGTACATATTTTCAATTTCAGATTTTTGTGTTTGGAGAGAATAAGTTTATTTATATTCCATTAAAGCAATTTGGAGGCTTTGGTTAATTTTTAAGGAGATATGAATCACTCTCTGAGAGTGTATTATTCAATTTTCAAATTTTTGGCTTTGTTTGGAGAATATGTTTATTACATTCTAGTAGAAACAATTTGGAGGTTTGTTATTTTGCATCTGTACTCTCTATAGTCTCATGAGAGTACACATTATTTTCTCAATTTCTATCAGATTTGTTGGCCTGTTTGGAGAGAGTAAGTTTATTACATTTCCTTAGAAATAATTTGGAGGATGATTGGTTGATTTTTAGTAGAGATTTGCATCTGTACTCTCTTACTCTCATGAAAGTACAGATTATTTTCTCAATTTATATCAAATTTTTGGCATGTTTGGAGATTATATATTTATTACATTCTATTAGAAGTAATTTGAGGCGATTGGTTATTTTGGATTGCATAGTATTTCTACTCTCATGAGAGTATAAATTATTTTTTAAATTTTCAATTTTTTGTTTGGAGAATATGTTTATTACATTCCATTAGAAGCAATTTGGAGGCTGATTGGTTAGTTTTTATGGGAGATTTGCATTTATACTCTCTGTATTCTCATGAGTAATTTCTCATTTTAAATAGATTTTTTTGGCTTTGGAGAGAATATATTTATTACATTCCATTAGAAGCAATTTGGAGGATGATTATGGTTTTTGGGGATATATTTACATGTCTCTCTCTCATGAGAGGAGTATTATTTTCAATTTCTTTCAAATTTATTGGCTGTTTGGAGAATATGTTTATTAGATTCATTAGAAGCAATTTGGGTGATTGGTTAATTTTTAAGGAGATTGGCATCTGTCTCACTCATGAGAGTACAATTATTTTCAATTTCTATGATTTTTGGCTTGTTTGGAGAGAATATGTTTACATTAGCAATTTGGAGGATGATTGGAGTTTTAGGCGTTGCTTGTGTATCTCTTACTCATGAGAGTACATATTATTTTATATTTTTTGTAAGATTTTTTGGCCTTTTTGGAGAGAATATATTTATTACATTTCATTAAAAGAAATTTAGAGGTTGAGTGGTTGGTTTTTAGGATAGATTTGCATCTGTACTCTCTATACTCTCATGAGAGTATAGATTATTTTTTATTATTATTTTTTTGGCTGTTTGGAGAGATATATTTTATTCCATTAAAGTTTGGAGGTTGATTGGTTGATTTTGTAGATTTATGTGTACTCTCACTCATGAGAGTACAATTATTTTTTCAATTTAGATTTTTTTAACCTTTGAAATATGTTTATTACATTCCATAAGCTTGGAGGTGATTGGTTGGTTTTAGGGTGTTTTCATGACTCTTGCTTTCTCATGAGAGTACATAGCATTTATCATTTTGTCTTGCATGTGACATATTTATGTTTTAGATTGAATGGGTAAATGAAGCGATGATGATAAAGCCATGATCTAATGACCCAAATGTGGGAAACTCCTTAGCATTGCACAATGAAAGCGGAGATTATGATTATGACTAGGTGTTAGGAAGATCATACTAGTTATTGAAACTCCAAGAAATTGAAATTAAATTTTTTTATGTGCAAATGAGAAGAAAGGCTCAATCTAAACTATGTAGTTAAATTAGAAAATGATAAAGAGTGGTTGTTGACCATGATTAGATTTTCATTGATTTAGATGAGAAGGTTAAAAATATATAGAAAGTCATAATCATTCATGGAAAAGTTGGGTGACATCTTGATCATAAGAGGCATGAAGAAGATAGTTGTTGAAGACAATGACAAAGAGTTAGAAACGATGATTTAGCTATCTAAGTGAGGAAGTTGGCGGCGTGGAGAATATTGGCTTCACAAAAGAGATGCATTCAATTTCATCCAAAAGAAGATATTCTGCGAATGGATAGTAATGCATTAATACAATTGTTCAAGGAAAGACAAGCGGTGGATGGGATGTTTGCATGGGATGTCCAAGTTGATGAGTCAGATAGCTTGGTTAGTTTTTTTTTTGGAGCAATGGCATATCAAGAATAGAATATGATTGTTTTGGGGATGTCATAATTTTTGATACAAGCTATCGACTCAATAAATATAATCTTGTCTATGCCCCTTTCATTAGAGTGAATCATCACTAGCAAAATGTCTTATTTGGAGTGGCCTTTCTATTAGAAGAGACAATTGAGTCATTCACATGGCTATTCAAAATATTTCTCTGATTACTGAGTGTGACATCCTATATAATATTCACGATCAAGATCGCAATAATGAGAGTTGTCAAAATTCATTACTACATACTTCATAGGTTGTACCAATGACATATTTTGAAAAAGCTCCTTCAAGGTACACTACTTTAATAGTAATAAGGCATGCAAAGTCTATTCTACATGCATGAGCAAGTGTGACTCGAGGTGTTGAGCAAGCTTGATCTACTATGCTAGATGAGGGCAATTTACATATCATGCTTGGTCTAAGCTTTATAAAATTAGAAGCAAGTGGTCCATTTTGCAAAGACTCATTCTATGGGAATCTTGTCAACGCAATGAGTGAGTCCGAATAATGTATGTCATGAGAATCTTTAAACCAACAAGTTCAATCACATTATTTCTTGGGATTGGAGAAGGTTATCTACACATGGCATGAATGAACATGATGAAGATTTTTAAGTGCAAGAATTGTTCATTTGTTAAAAGACCAATTCTAAATAACTATGTTTTACACAAGAAAGCTTTATACAATGTTTGAGGAAGAATTTTTGTATTGTGTTGGAGGATTAGAAGCAAATGTGTCAAATGATAATCCCATGAAGTATTTGGTGAAAGACTTAGAGAATAAGAGTTCTTCCAAAACATTGACTGTTCATTTTGACAAGATAAGCCTAAATATAACTTGTAGTTGTAAAAAAATTGAAATGATGGGATTGCTTTGAGCCCACTACATCCAAGTTCTTAGTTAGGAAGATATTGTGCGCATTCCGGATAAGTACCTTCTCATGCACTGGTCAACCAGAGCAAATAGGGATATCTACTTTGGCATTATACAAGAACTTAAAAGATGTGCAAGGCAATGATGAAATAACATTATTTTTTTAGAACCACATCGGTCAATATACATATCAAATAAACAAGAGGTAATAAGATATAGGAGGAGTATATGCTTAGATCATTAAAAAAACTATCTGATAATGTCAACTCTATATTATGTGGGAATTCACCTCCAATTGATAGAACAGCTAAGAAGAAGAAGCCAACCATAATATATGAAGGAAATGACATTTTAAGGATCCAGTTAAGTAGTAACCAAAGGGTTTTTCAAATGCAAGGCTTAAGGGATATTGGGAGAGAACCAAAAAAGCCAAGAGTAATTTTCTATATGCCTCTGAAGTTATAGTATTTACACATTATTTTTAAACTTTAAACCATCCTTTTTTTATTCTGAGTCCAAAGAACAACGAGAGGGGTGGAGAACATAGTCACCAATTGCAACACCTTTTTTTTATGTATGCGAGTGCTTTTTTGAGGTATGCATGGAAAACCCATCAATCATGCTATTACATATCATTAATATGATGTTCTATTTCTAGGAATTTAACTCAAGCTCAATAATCAATCAGTCAGCTGAAGGGTACACTAAGCTGATGATGGATATCATTACAGGGAAATATTTTAGTGCATGACATTACTTATTTGTGTGCTCTTTTATTTGTACATGTTAATGTCAATTGTCATTTACGTAAGAACAAAGAGATTCCTTGATGAGTTTCTTTTACTTAACGAACACCAACATATCTAGGGGATTGTTGAGAAGACTTTGTTAGAGTCACACTTTCTTTGGCGTGAAATTATCTCACGAAGTCAATGAACAATAATTACTAAACTCAACTAATGGTCCAATTTCTTTTTTAAACTTTAAGAAGATTAATTTATGAATGACTCATTATATCGATAATTTTCTGTCGCTCTTTAAGATTTCTAAAAATCTAAATAATCATTAAGCTTTTGAACCGTCGAATTAAATGATCAATTGTTTGGGGATGTAATAATGCTTATTAGCTTGTGTGCACGATGAAGATAAATTTAGAGCAAGTAGATGTAATAATGTTGATCGAAATGAATAAGTTAGGAGACATTCTTTATTTTGTAATTTCCTTTAGCTTTGAACATTTGTGCTTTCACGGTTTGTTCCGTAAATATGTTGTGCTTCTCCTTTCTACTTTTTAGTTTGTAGCATTATATGTGAATAAGAATGATGGTTTATTAATAATGCGGTTTTGATATATTCAAGTATCATTTAGTAATGATTTTTTATGATATTTTTTTCTATTATTTTGTATTATTTTAATTAAGGTTCATTAATTTTTGAAGCAAGGAAGATGAGAATCGTGTTAAATACATTGCTTTATGAGCAATTTCTGTTTATTCCATACATTTTTTTTGCTTGTTTCTTCCTCAACATTTATTTATTTACTTTTGGTTTATTTTTTCTTGCTTTACAGTCCATTGATGTCATGGATTACTCATTGCTGGTTGGTGTTGATGAGGGAAAAAAGAACTGGTTGTACAAATCATCAATTACATGAGGCAATTTTTTTTAATCTTTTTCCAATTTGATTATCTATTTATTTGGGACTTGCCATTGGACATCAAAATGCAAGGTGCAGTTGAGGGTCCTTACATTGTTCTAATTTTTTTGTTGCTTGTTTATTTCTCTATGGAGGCTGTACAATGTGTTCCAACGGCTCAATACAGAGATGAAAGCATTATTTCAATCAATTTGAGTGTTCTTTTCATGAAAAATGTTCTTCAAATATATCCAATCATTATTTTTCAAATTTATTTTTTATGGTAGATGTCTAATATTTCTAAGGTTTTATACAATGTGTGTATGTCAAATGAAAATAAAATGTGTTAATCCTTCATTCTTACGTTCTTCGCAATAAATTGGGTAATTTGTAGTTCCTTTGTTTCAATTTTAGGTAGATGATGATGAAGGCTAATTATGTAAGTGATGATGTTGAATCCAGTCATTTGAACTCACATTAAATAGTTTTTAGAGAGTACATTGAATTGTGTAACTTTGTATCGATCTTTATTTTGGTTGATATTGCTTACATGATCTTAGATGTACAAAATAAAAAAAAATTAATAGAATCGTGTATCTCTTGATGTGGTTGATTCTCAAATTCTACATTCTAATGATTTAATAAATAGGTTCGATTTGAGTTAACAATATTTGTGTCAATCTTGTAAGATTGAAGACATCCTCATATCTGAAATAGCCACTTATCAAAAATTGTGAAAATATACAATTTAAGAAAACTAAAACTAAGCAAAGATTACAAAAGCTATTAAGATCAATAAATACTGGTTATATAAGAAAACTATTATTTGTTAGTATAAGCAGCTATATTTTGAATATAATGTAAGGTCATTTGGAATTATTTTATTTTTTTATTTTCCATATTTTATTTTATTTATATTTTGATTTAAAATAAAATTTATTTGATAATGATAATTATTTCAAAACCATTCAAAATATATAAATAAATATTTTTATTTTTAAAAAATAAAACATATTTTTTTAAAACTTATTAAATAAAATGACTTACAAGAAATAAGAAAATAAAGTAATCTATCATGCACATAACATAAAATTAGAGCAATTCAAGTTAATTAAAGTTAATCAAATGGTATAACATTCCATAATGAGTTTTTTTAAATAAATTTTTATTTTATTGCATTATTTATTCAAAATTATTAAGCACATTTTGTAATAAATTTAATAATAAACCTTTATATCTTAATTTATCGAAATAATATTTTAAAAAAATTGAAATTCTGAGCTTAATATCATTGTTTTTTTGAGTAATTCACTTTCTAAATTTTATTTGAAATGATTTCAAGCATTTTTAGATTAAAAAAGCTAACATTCATGCTCCAAACATTTGAGGAATGTAAAAAATATATTCTCTCAAACATGCATGAAAATTAAAAATAATCTACTTGAGTGAGTCTGACTAAACATCAAAAAAAGCTAATATTAAGGCTCGATCTGTAATTGCATATAGTAAATATTTCTCTCCAAACAATACAGTAGAAAAAAAAAGAATTGGTTTGTACTCATGAGAATGCAGAGATAATCTGAAACAACTCAAAGAAGTAATCCAATAGCCTCCATGCTCCAAATGGTTTGTAGTAACACATTCTTCCCAAGCAGCCAATAAGTGAAAAATTGAAAATATCGTACTCAGTAGAGAGTATAATGAGAAATCAAGCTAATATTAAAGTAATATCAACAGTAATTGAATATAGTAAATATTTCCTTTCCAAAGCTAATAAGTGGAAAAATTAAAATCGGTACTCATGAGAGTGAGAATTGATACAAAACAACTCAAAATCCAATAGCCTTCAAATTGCTCCAAATGGTTTGTAGTACACCCAAGCGCTAGAATAAGTGAAAAAATTGAAAAATAATTTACTCTTAGAGTAGAGTACAAATGAGAAATAGCTCTAAAAAGCTAATATTAATGCTCCAATCAACGAATTGAATGTAGTAAATATTTCCTTTCTGTGCAGTGAAAAATGTGAATTGATCTCCTGTGAGAATACAAATCTGATAAAATAAAAAATCCAACGGCTCAAATTGCTCCAAATGGTTTTATAGAAACACATTCTTTCCAAGCACTAGAATAAGTGAAAAATTGAGAATCATATTCTCATGAGAGAGAGTACAAATGAAATAGCTCAAAATATTAATGCTCAATCAACATGAATATAGTAAATATTTCCTTTCAAATAGGCTAAGTGAAAAATAATTGTGAATTGGTGTACTCTCTCATGAGAGTGTAGAGAAATGAGATGCAAAACAGCTCAAAAAAGTAATCCAACAGTCTCCAAATTGCCCCAAATGATTTATAGTAAACAAATTCTTCCCAAGTAGGCTAAAAAAAGTGAAAAAAATTGATGAAATAGTCTGTACTCTCAGGAGAGTACAAAGAGTACAAATGAGAAATAGCTCTAAAAAGCTAATATTAATGCTCCAATCAACCTGTAATTGAATATAGTAAATATTTTCTTTCCAAACAAAAAAGTGGAAAAAATTGAATGGTGTACTCTCATGAGAGTACGAGATGCAAAGAGCTCAAAAAGAAATCCAACCTCAAATTGCTCCAAATGTTTGTAGTAAACACATTCTTCCCAAACAAGCCATAATAAGTGAAAAAATTGAGAAATAGTGTACTCTCAGAAAGAGTTCAAAAAATAAGCTAATATTAAGACTCCAATCAACCAGTAATGGAATATAGTAAATATTTCCTTTCCAAACAAGCTAACAAAAGTGGAAAACATTGAGAAATTGGTCTGTACTCTCATGAGAGGTAGAGATCTGATAAGAGCTTAAAAAGTAACCCAGAACTCCCAAATTGCTCCAAATGGTTTGTAGTAAACATTCTTCCAGCAACAAATAAGTGATAAAAAAATTATGTACTCTGAGAATACAAGAGTACATCTAAAATAGCTCAAAAGACAAGCTCCAATCAACCTATAATGAATCTAGTAAATATTTCCTTTCCAAAGCTAACAAAAGTGGAAAAATGAATTGGTTTGTACTCTCATGAGAGTAGTCTAAAAATAGCTTAAAAAGTAACCCATGACTCCCAAATTTCAAATAGTTTGTAGTAAACACATTCTTTCCAAATGCCACAATAAGGAAAAAAAGAGAAAAAAAGTCTCTCAGAGAGTACAGAGTACCAAAATAGGCTAAGATTAAGGCTCCAATCAACTTGTAATGGAATCTAGTAAATATTTCCTTTCCAACAAAAAAAAAATTGGAAAATTGAATGCGTACTCTCATGAGACTGAGAGTATATCTGAAATAGCTTAAAAAAAAACTCCCAAATTGCTCCAAATAGTTTGTAGTAAACACATTCTTTCCAAAGCCACAATAAGGGAAAAAAATTGAGAAAAAAGTTTGTACTCTCAAGAGACAGCAAATAGGTAAAATAAATATTAAGGAATTAACTAATGGAATAGTAAATATTTTTCCAAACAATAAAAATTGAAAAAAAATATTGATTGTACTCTCATGAGAATGAGGTACATATAAATAAAATATAAAACAATAGCCTTAAATTGCTCCAAATGGTTTGATAAACACATTCTTTCCAAAGCATAAGAAAAATTTGAAAAGTCTACCCTCAAGAGAGTACTGAGAGTACCTACAAATAGGCCAAAAGCTAATAATCTCCAATCACAATGGAATCTAGTAAATATTTCCTTTCATGGCAAAATGAAAAAAATGAAAATTGGTTTGTACTCCTTGAGAGTACATAGAGTGTAAATACAAAATAGCAAAAAAACAAGTGACTAATTGCTCCAAATAGTTTGTAGTAAATACATTCTTTCCAAATAGGCCATAATAAGAAAAAAAAATTGAGAAAAAAGTTTGTACCCTCAAGAGAGTACAGAGAATACACCTGCATAATAAATCAAACAAGCTAATATATGTAATAGAATCTAGTTAATATTTTCTTTTAAAAGCAAAAATATGAGAATATATAATGTCTACTCTCATGAGAATCAAGAGTACAAATGTTAAATAGCTCAAAAAAATAACCAATATCCTCAAAATTACTCCAAATGGTTTGTAGTTAACATATTCTTTCCAAATAGGCCACCAAAGTTGGAAGAAATTGTAAAATTGCTTTGTACTCTCATGGGAGACTAGAGATACAACAGGCAAAAAAGCAACCTCACCAAATTTCTTGAAATAGTATGTCATAAACTTTTTTCTCCAAACAAGCGAGATTAAGTGAAAAAAATTGAGGAAATACTCACACTCTCAGAAAGAGAAACTTACAAAAAAAAGGCTAATATTAAGGCTAATCAACTTATAATGGAATCCAATATTTTCATAGGCCAAAATTAAAAAAAAAGAGAAAATAGTTATGTACTAAAGTCCTAAAGCTCACATGTTATCTACTAAACATGGCATCTGACATGTTATCTCCAAAGCTTTAAAAAAGAAAAATAGTAGCAATGGCATCCACAAATACATTTCTAAAGTAATTGATTTCCAACATATCAAACCAAGTCAAATTAGTTATTTCATACCCATCTGAAGATAGCGTAGTGAACTGACAAATAATTCATCTTCTTGGAATCACGGTATGCACATCCATTGAGGTTTGTTCTTTTCCATGTATTTATAAACAAACATCCCATAGTACATTTTCTTGTTGGTAGCCCTCTTCATTTGGTCATTTTATGGGATCGCTTTGGAAAAGGCGGATCATGACAATAATTTGATCTAAATAGTAGAAAATATAGTCAATAAGTAGGCACAAAATATGCAAATAGTAAGCGAATGAGCAATCTTACAATCTGGGAAGAATGGTCTTATGAGTTGGGTTTAACAATGAATCATAAAAATACCATGCCCCTTGCTTATATGACTAGGGTCATTTCTTTATAAGGAAGTAAGAATAGCTCAACCTTTACACTATCTGCAGTGACATCTTTGGATGAACATTTTCTTTCGTAGGACATATTTAGCATAACTTAAGAAGTGAAGGAAAGTTTATAATTAGTGACTTAATAATCTAAACTAGGAAAGGATCATAAAATTCTAGAGTAACTTGTGCGCATGAAACATACAAATAGGGGACATATAGCCCAGACATAGCAGTACTTTCTAGAAAAAAGGCAATGATATGTGCATCGGCAGATCTTGACACTCTCAATGACCTCACGAATGATGATATTCCCGAATGAATATTATCATCCACATGTGAAATATGAATGTGAATTAAATGAATAGGTGATTTTATGTATACAAAAAAAGTTGAATGAAAAATGACTTACTTCTCCTCAATTGGGAGAAAAGAGTGTCGATGACATTGGCTTGGGAAATCATATCTCTGAGAACTCCATATGATACGTCGGTGGCTGCAAATTAGTGATGAAGAGCTAGATTCGTGAAGTAAGGCTCAAACTACTAAGTTTATGTATACCGATGCTCCTTAACCATGAATGTGGTTCAAATGATATTGGAGCATCTTTGCAAACCTACAAAAATTTTAGTGAAATCAATTATATTAGGTTAAATTAAAAGAAAGTAAAGCAATATCTCTTATGCTTTCTCACGTGGAGGCTACAGAGTGATTCTGTATGTTGGCGTGAAGGGGAAGATATAGCTTTCCTTTTCCTCATCTATTGAGACTTCAGACCATGCTCAATCTTTGCCGTAAAGGGTGATCTTCATGTGCGTTGAAGCCTCCAGGAGCATCCCTGTGGTGGCCTCCACAGGGTTTCCCAGAATGGGGCTTCTCGGTGGAAGTCTCCAGGAAGCCCCTCAGTAGCTCTGAGCCTCCCACATAGCCTCTACCACAGGGGAAGCCACTGTGGCCTCCATAGGGGAAGCTTCTGTGGTAGCCTCCACAAGTGTTGCCCTTGTGATAGCTTCCTCAGGAGATTCCCCTGTGGTTGCCTCCATAGGAGCTTCCCCCATGCTGGGATGCTGGGACCCTGTGCAAATACCCACAAATCAATTCCATTCATTCTCTCGATCATTGATGCTTCAAAAGATGATACTCTCTCTTCCAGCGCTCTGAAACCTGCAAGTATCCTCTCTATTGTAGAGCTTTCTAAATGGCTACTAGCAGAGGGCATGCTAGATACACTAATAGGGGGAGAATATTGAGGAGAGACAAATGGAGATTTAGTGGGGGCTGCACTCATTGGACTAAGAATGGGACTCGGGCTTGGGATCTCGGATAGGCAATGTTTCAAGGAGCCGTCTCCTCTTGATATGTCCTCAAATGAAAGCGGACACGTTACATAAAAAAAAATGATGCTTTATAATATGAATGAATACATTCTAATATAAATAATGTGAAATTATTTTGTGTTACCTGGTGACCTTCCAAACCAGTGAAGGAGTCATCTGCAAACTTTATTTTTGGCCATCCTAACATATGTGGCTTTGCAGAAGGAAAGGGCAGCCTTATGATGGTTATGTGCTCCTCCGCCCAGATCTGTAATGAATATTTATATAAGCTAACTTCAATGTATCAAATAATATATATCTAAAGATGTAGAGCATACCATTAGAAGAAGAGAAGCCACTCATGTACGGTGCCTTATCATTTGATACCATCAAATTGTGAAACCAGAAAGGCCTAAATGGCCTCTACCCAATTGTACTTAGCAAATTTGTCTATATCGTTGACATAGGTAATCAATTATGACACCACTCTGTAGTTGTGATATATAAAAAAAAGATTTGAAAGCAAAAAATGTATGTACAAACAAGGCCTGCGAGATTAAGAAGAACCAAATCCTCAAGTTTATTTTTAAAGTCCACTGACCTGAACTTCGATAGTGGGAATTTCTACCATATGACCTTCTCCCCTCTGTTTAGCATCCCTACAATTAATGCAACTTCATTAGGGGGGGTGAAAGGAATGCATTGGCCACCAAAATGAATGTTTGCTTCTCTATATCCTAGCAAGACAAGATTGAAGTGATCGCAACTGAGTCTTAATGAATTTCATGTATTCTAATAAATTGATGAAAATGAAGCCTCCTTATAATGTCAATAACTTCATCAATAAAGCGTGCTGAGATATTATCAAACACCGCTCTAATGGTGGTAGGCCTATATCTAGAAGTTATCCTTTTCCTAGACTTGTCAAACTTCAAAATAAAAATTCAATTAATGAGATTTTTATCAATACAATGGAGGCCAAGAGAGTAGACAAGCAAAGCATCCACTAAAAGCAAGGACTAATAGCTGAAAAAATTTGAGAAAATACTCTGTACTCTCATGAGAGTACAGAGAGTACACTTTACAAACTACTCAAAAAACCCACCCATCAGCCTCCAAATTGAATTGTATATAAAACATATTTTCTCCAAACAGCCAAAAAATTTAGAAAAAAAATGAAAATATATTGTACTCTCAAGAGAGTGAATTACACGCTATCGCCCAGTCTCCAAATTGCTTCAAATGGTATGTAATAAACAAATCTTTTCCAAATAGGCCAAAAATACTGGACAAAAATGTGTAAATGCTCTATACTCTCATGAGAGTACATAGAGTACATATGTCAATCTCTACTAAAAAATAACCAATGAGCCTCCAAATAGCTTATAACGAAATGTAATAAACATATTCTCTCCCAGCAAATTTAAAAAATAAAAAACAATCTCATGAGTCAGAGAGTACATATAAATCTCTCTAAAAAACTAACCAATCAGCCTCCAAATTGCTTCTAATGGAATGTAATAAATATATTCTCTCCAAATAAGCCAAAAAATCTAATAAAAAATAAAAAAATAATATGTACTATCATGAGAGTACAGAGAATCTACATGTAAATACCCCAAAACCAACCAATCACTCCAAATTGCTTCTAATGGAATGTAATAAAACTTATTCTCTCCAAAACATGCCAAAAATTTGATGAAAATAATGTACTCTTATAAGAGTAGAGTACATACAAAATACCCCAAAACCAATGACCTCCAAATTCCTTCTAGTGGAATGTAATAAACATGTACCCTCCAAACAGGCCAAAGAAACTAAAAAAATGACAAAATGCTTTGTACTCTCATGAGAGTAAAGAGAGTATAGATGTCAATCTTACCTAAAAACTAATCAATCAACCTTCAAAGTGCTTCTAATGGAATGTAATAAACATATTCTCTCCAAACAGGCCAAAAAATCTAACATAAAATGAAAAAAATAATCTATACTCTCATGAGAGTATAGAGAGTACAGATACAAAACACACCTAAAACCAACCAATCACTCCAAATTGCTTCTAATGTAATAAAACATGTACTCTCCAAACAGCCAACTGAGAAAAATGGCAAAATGCTCTCATGAGAGATGAACTGATCTAAATCATCTCTCTCCTAAAAAACTAACCAATCGCCTCCAAATTTACTAATAATGTAATAAACATATTCTCTCCAAACAAGCTAAAAAATTTGATAGAAATTGAAAAAAATAATATATACTCTCATGAGAGTATAGAGAGTACAGATGCAAAACACTCATAAAAATTAACCAATCAGCCTCCAAATTACTTTTAATGGAATGTATTCTCCAAATAGCCAAAAACTCACAAAATGAAAAAATATTCTCATGAGAGTACAGAATTAAATCAAAACAATAAAAAATCACCTCCAAATTACTTCTAATAGAATATAATAAACATATTATCTTCGAACATGCCAACAAATCTGAGAAAAAATGAAAAAAAAAATAATCTTTACTCTCATGAGAGTACAAAGAGTACAAACATAAAATACCCCTAAAAACTAACCAATCAGCCTCCAAATTGCTTCTAATGGAATGTAATAAACTTATTCTCTCCAAATAGGCCAAAAAATCTAACAAAAATTAAGAAAATAATCTGTACTCTCATGATAGTACAGAGAGTACAAATGCAAAACACTCCTAAAAATCAACCAAATAGCCTACAAATTGTTTCTACTAGAATGTAATAAACTTATTCTCTCCAAACAAGCCAAAAATATGACAGAAAATAAAAATATAATCATTACTCTCATGAGAGTACAGAGAGTACAGATGTTAATCTCCCTAAAAACTAACTAATCAGCCTCCAAATTATTTCTAATGGAATATAATAAACATATTCTCTCCAAACAGCCAAAAAAAATATGATAGAAAATGAAAAACTCTCATGAGAATGAAAATGAATACAAAATTTTCTTAAAACTAACCACTCAGCCTCCAAATTGCTTTGAATAAAATGCAATAAATTTATTCTCTCCAAATAGGCTAAAAAGTCTGATAGAAATTGAAAAAAAAAATACTCTCATGAGAGTAAGAAATGTGATAAAATACCCCTAAAAACTAACCAATCATCCTCCAAATTGCTTTTAATGGAATGTAATAAATATATTCTCTCTAAACAGGCCAAAATATTTGACAAAAAATGAAAAAATAATATGTACTCTCATGAGAGTACAGAGAGTACAGATGTCAATCTCCTTTAAAAACTAACCAATCATCCTCCAAATTTCTTTTAATGGAATGTAATAAACATACTCTCTCCAAACAGGCCAAAAAATCTGACAGAAAATAAAAAAATAATATGAACTCTCATGAGAGTACAGATGCAAAACAACCCTAAAAATTAACCAATCATCCTCCAAATTGCTTCTAATGGAATGTTAACATATTCTCTCCAAACAGGTCAAAAATTTTGACAGAAATTGAAAAAATACTATGTACTCTCATGAGAGTACAAAGAGTATATATGCAAAACACCCCTAAAAATTAACCAATCATCCTCCAAATTACTTCTAATGGAATGTAATAAACATATACTCTCCAAATAGGCCAAAAAATCTAACAATAAATGGAAAAGTAATATGTACTCTCATGCGAGTACAGAGAGTACAGATGCAAATCTCCCCTAAAAACTAACTAATTAGCCTTCAAATTGCTTCTAATGAAATGTAATAAACATATTCTCTACAAATATGGTTTAAAAACTGAAAAAAAAAATTAGAAAATAGGGTGTACTCTCATGAGAGTACAAAAAGTACACATGCAAAACATCTATAGAAACTAATAAATAACCATTCAATCTGCTTGTAATGCTATGTACTGAATATATTATATCCAAATAGTGTCATAAATCTTAAAAAAATATGACAAAATGGGTTGTACTCTCCTGAGAGTACAGAGAGTACTCATGCAAAACTAAAACAAACAGACATCAAGCAACCCTATACAAATTATAATGCTATCGACTGAACATATTATATCCAACAGGCCCCAGATTTCATCAAATCCTTCATGAAACAGCATTAAACATCCTACAATAGGATATACTAAACATATGACAAGCCCCACGGTTCAAAAATTTGAAAATAATGACATGTACCATCATGAGAGTATAGAGAGTACACATGTAAAACATCTGAAAATACCAGTAAAACATACTCCTTTCCTTTAAAAAACTCAAATGTTCCAAATGTTCTCCTATTTGATGGTGAGAACAATAGAGAAAACCCTAAATTCATTACAGTTCAAGAATGCAGGAAGAAATACACTATGCAATCGCCTATAATACCTCAATTTTTAATGACAAAGATTTAGCAAATCTCTGAGGGAAGGTCGGAAGCATGCCAGGAAAGAGTGGGAGCTGAGCTGAGAATAATTTTTGTGAAAAAAGAAATCCCTAAACTGGTCTGTGTCAAAGAATATGGAACGACAGGTGTAATATTTTTCCTCCCATGTTTGAACCGACAAGAGGCAGAAGTGGTAACGTAAATGGCATCATTAAGCACCGTCAAGTGACAGTGCTATTAAGTGAAAAAATGACATTTTTTTTATAATGGACAGGTATTGCGTTGCTATTGGAGTCCTGATGTAAAACTACGTCCCGACTCCGCACATAATATTTTCTCCATAGAGAGGAGGGAGATGGTTGCTTGTCATTGGCTATGTGGGGCAGCTAAACTATGGGGATAAAGAAAAGTAGATTAATTAATTTTTAAGTGGAAGATTTTTATAATACAATTTTAACTTGATTTATCCTTCAATCTGAATAATTATATTCTATCTTTCTTTTTTATTTACAACTTGTTGTTTAATTTAATTTTCTTGGTTTTTTTTAATGATAGTTTTGACATCTCGAAAATAAGAGTAGATATATAAAAATATATGTATAATTAGTTAATCTATAATGACATCATATATATATATATATATATATATATATATATATATATATATATATATATATATATATATATATATATATATATCTCTGTGTGTGTGTGTGTGTGTAATTCATTCTAAATTAATTTTAAGTTGATTTAATTCCATCAAATTAATTTATGTTATAAAATGTTTATAATAGATATATTGCTCTCCTTGTGAATTCAATATATGTGTGTCTTGAATCATGTACAGTAGTTTAGTATTTAGGTAAGTAATTTGTGAATCTCCTTGTTGTATTGACAATATGAATATTCTTTTCACCATCTCCGTTTTGCATATGTAGTCCATTTCACATTTGGGGTGTGCTTAGAAGGCTTCGATGATAATCAAAGTCATTTTGAGCTGACTCGTTTGACGTTGATTTGTAGTCCATCTCTATTGTCGCATTCGCTCGATTCGACTCGTGAACCATATATAGAGGTCAACATGACTCCAAAACACACAAATCACATGTACCTCAAAACATTTAGAGTTACCCAATCCATGATGGCACAAAGTTATTATGTGTTACTTTCTATATAAGATTAAGTTTTTTCTTTCCATATAATATGGGTTGGCTTTGGTAATGAGCCATAAAAATACCAGGCCCCTAGTTTAATATGCCCAACCAGGAGTGTCCAATGCTGATTATCTAAAATGGAAGTAAGAGTAGCTCAGCCCTTGACACACTGTCTGTAGTGACATGCTGGATGAACATTTTGATTTCCTTCTGTAGGAGATATTTCGCATAACTCTACAAGAAAGGAAGAGAAAGTTTATAAATTCTAGCTTCTATCAATACAAACAAGGATTGAATCATAATACCCTGCATTTCTGTGGGGTAACTTACCCAGTGTAAGCATGATATGTACAAATAAGGGACATACATCCCTGGACAGAGCGAATACTTCTTGGTCAGTAAGAAGTCGAAGGCATCGACGTGTGCATCTGAGAGATACTAATCTGTCAGCAACTCATCGATATGCCCTCGTGCAATAATGATATTCCCAGTCGCAAATACTATATCACCCCTACAAGTGAGAAATATTTGAAAGCGAGCTTAATTAAACGAATAGGTTATTTTATGGATGAAGAAGGAGTTGAATGAAGAATGACTTATTTGTCCTCAAATCGGGAGCACGACGTGTCAATAAGCTGGAGCATCGACTTAGGAAAGACATCTCTGGATGAGAAGTCAACAAAATGATGTGCCTCTCGGAAGGAAATTACGGCGATGAAAGTTAGTGATGAAGAGCTAAATTCAGGAATTGATCGGGGATGATGCATACCTTCGACTGATGCTCCTCCACCATAACGATAGCAGTCTATAGGTCATCTACTTTTATTGGCTCAACTTTGTGAACCTATAAAAAAATTTAGTGAAATCTATTTATATTATCTCAAATTTAAAAGAAAGTAACGTAATACCTCCGTTGACGGCTGCTCATCCTGAGTGGAGGCCACCACAACACTTATTCTGCACAGTGACTTCCTGTAACTATGTGTGCAGGGGCAAGAAATAGCTTTCCTCTTCCTCATCTGCCGTTCCTTCACACCACGCTCAATGCTGCCGAGTAAAGGCTTCACAGCATCTTCATGTGCAATGGAGGCCTCCACAAGAGCTTTCCCTATGGTGGACTCCACAGGGGCTTCCCTAGTGGAGGCTACCATAAAGGCTTCCCAAGTGGAAGTCTCCACAGGGGTAGCTCGTTGTAGTAGCCACCACAGGAGACTCCCCTATGGTAACCTCTAAAGGGGAAGCTCCTGTGGTAGCCTCCATAGGTGTTGTCCCTGTGACTGCCTCCTTAATAGTTTCCCCTGTGGTCACCTTCATAGGAGCTTCCCCCACACTAGGGATGCTAGGACCCATTTCCAGAACCTCCTCAATGAACCCAAAAATCAATCACATATATTCTCTTTATAATTATTGCTTGAAAAGATGATATTATATCTTTCAAGTCCCTAAAACCTGTAAGTATCCTCTCCACCGCAAGGCCTTTTGTGGGGTAGTGTAGAGGGCTTGATACACTGGCAGGGAGAATATCGAAGAGAGACATAAAATGGATTCGGTGGACTTAGAATAATGCTATAGGGCTCGACATGGGTGTATGTTGGGCAGGGGACAATGATTCAAGGAGCTAGGTCTCCTCTTCTAATATGTCCACGAATGAAAGGCAGATATGTGTTAAACCGATAAGAAAATGTGATGACTTACAACATAAATAAATACATCCTTATATGAACTAAGTAATATTATTATGTGTAATGTGGTGTCCTCCCAAACCAGTGAAAGCATCGATTGAAAACTTTATTTTTGGCCATCGCAATATACGTGGTTTTATAGATGGAAATGGCGGTCTTATGATGCTTAAGTGCTCAGCCGCCCAGATCTACAATGAATATTTATATAAGTTAACTTCAATGCATCAAATAATACGTAACTGAAGATATAGAAAGTACCATAAGAAGAGTGACAAAAACCACTCACGTGCCTTCAGTCGAATCTTTGATGTAATACCATCAAATTGTGAAACTAGAAATGCCCAAATGGCCTTTGCCCAGTTGTATTAAGTAAATTTATCTGTCATCGGCATAGGTAATCAATTTTGATGCCACTCTATAGTTGTGATATATAAAAAATAGATTTGATAGCAGAAAATGTATGTATAATTGCATAAATTATGCTGCAGGCAACGAACTATCTGAATGCTCAAGTTTATTATTATAGTCCACTGAACTGAACTGTGACAATGGGAATTTCTGCCATAAGACCTTCTCTCCTCTGTCTGGCATCCCTACAATTCGCAACTTCATCGGTGAAAGGAATGCCCACCCGAAAGAAAAGCTTTCTCTATATCCAAGAAAAGGCGGATTGAGGTAATGACAACCGAGTCTTCTGAATTTCGTGTAAATGAAGTTTAATGAATTGATGCAAATGAAGCCTCTTTAAATATCAATGACTTCATCAGTAAAGCGTGCTGCAATATTATCGAACATTGTTCTAACGGTGGTAGGCCTGCATCTCAAAGTTATCCTTTTCCCAAACATGGTAAACTTCAAAATGAAAAGTTAATTAATGAGAAAATTATCAGCACAATGGAGCCTCAAAGAGTGGACATCAAGCTGCCTCTAAAACCAACCAGGCATGTAATGAACATAATCTCAACAACCAGGCCAAACAAAGGTGAAAAAAATGACCAAAATGCTCAGACTCATGAGAGTATAAAGTCTGAGTCAAAACTCCCAAAAACCATCCA
This sequence comes from Cymbidium sinense, assembly GCA_021442155.1. Classification (NCBI taxonomy): domain Eukaryota; kingdom Viridiplantae; phylum Streptophyta; class Magnoliopsida; order Asparagales; family Orchidaceae; genus Cymbidium; species Cymbidium sinense. The sequence continues at coordinate 12,236,419 of CM038233.1, read as the reverse complement.
ATCACCTCTGATGTTCCAACCATATGCACATATTTCCTCCAAACAGTCCAATAGGAAGTGGAAAAAATTAAGCAAAATCATCTGTACTCTCAACAGAATACAGAGAGTAAAGAGGCAAATCACCCATTAAAACTAACCAATCACCCTCCAAATTGCTCGTAATGTAATGCAATGAACATATTTCCTCCAAACAGGCCAAAGAAACTAAAAAAAAGAGCAAAATGCTCTGCATTCTCATGAGTACGAGAGAATCAGATGGAAATCTCCCATAAAATTAACCTAGCTTATTGCTTAATGGAATGTAATGACCATATTCTCTCCATATAGGCAAATTAAACTGAAAAATATGAGAAAATATTCGTACTCTCAGAGAGAGTACAAATACAAAATCTCTCAAAAAATCATCCAACTCAAATTGCTTCCAATGGAATGTAATGAACATAATCTCAACAATCAGGCCAAAGAAATTAGGAAAAATGGCCAAAATCATGCATCTGGATGCAAAAATCTCTCCAAACACGACCCAAATTGCTTCCAATAGAATGTAATGAACATAATCTCAACAACCAGGACAAAGAAACTGAAAAAAATGGCCAAAATCATATGTACTCTCTAGAGAGTACAGAGAGTACAGATGCAAAATTCCTATAAAAACCAAATAATCAGCCTCCAAATTATTCCTGATGGATTGTAATGAACATATTTCCTCCAAATAGGCCAAAGAAAGTAGAAAAATATTAGCAAAATGCTTTGTACTCTCATGAGAGTATAGAGAGTACAGAGAATAATGCATAAAAATTAACCAAATAGCAAAGTTGCTTAACAGATGTAATGACCATATTCTCCATACACGTAAAATAAACTAGAAAATATGAAAATGTTATGTACTCTCATGAGTACAGTCTGAGATGCAAAATCTCCCAAAATCATCCAAACTCAAAGTGCTTCTAATGGAATGTAATGAGCACAATCTCAACAACCAGGCCAAAGAAGCTGAAAAAAAATGGCCAAAATCATATGTACTCTCATGAGAGTACAGAAAGTACAAATACAAAAATCTCCCAAAAACTCCAAACAATCACCAAATTGCTTCCAATGGAATGTAATGAACATAATCTCAACAACAAGGCCAAAGAAACTAAAAAAAATGACCAAAATTATATGTACTCTCAAGAGAGTATAGAGAGTACATATGCAAAACTCCCATAAAAATAATATAATTAGCCTCCAAATTATTCCTAATGGATTGCAATGAACATATTTCCTCCAAACAGGCCAAAACAAGTGGAAAAATATTAACAAAATGCTCTGTAGTACATATGGTACATATGAAAATCTCCCATAATAATTAACCAAATAGACAGAAAATTACTTCAAATGGAATGTATGACCATATTCTCTCCATATAAGCAAAATAAACTGGAAAAATATGAGAAAATATTATGTACTCTCATGAGAGTATAGAGAGTACAGATGCAAAAATCTCCCAAAAATTATCCAAATAGCCACCAAATTGCTTCCAATGAAATGTAATGAACATAATCTCAGCAACCAGGCCAAAGAAACGGGAGAAAATGGCCAAAATCATATGTACTCTCAAGAGAGTACAGAGAGTACATATGCAAAACTCTCCTAAAAACTACGCAATCAGTCTCCAAATTATTCCTAATGAATTGTAATTAACATATTTTTTTCCAAATAGGCCAAAGAAAGTGAAAAAACATTAGCAAAATATTTTGTACTCTCATGAGAGTATAGAGAGTACATAGAGTACAAATAGAAATCTCTCATTAAAATTAACCAAACAGCTAAAAATTACTTCTAATAAAATGTAATGACCATATTCTCTCTATACAGACAAAATAAACTAAAAAATATGAGAAAATATTTTATACTCTCATGAGAGTACAGGGAGTACAGATGCAAAAATCTCTCAAAAATCATCCAAATAGCCTCCAAATTATTACCAATGGAATGTAATGAACATAATCTTAACGACCAGGCCAAAGAAACTGAAAAAAATAGCCAAAATCATGAGAGTATTGATGTAAAACTCTCCTAAAAATCAAACAATCAGCCTCCAAATTATTCCTAATGGATTGTAATAAACATATATTCTCCAATTATGCTAAAGAAACTAGAAAAAATGCCCAAAATTATCTCAGTACTCATGAGAATCAGATGCAACTTCTAAAAACCAAACAATCACCTTCAATCACTTCTAAAGCCATGTCTTGCATATTGTATCCAAACATGATAGAAATTTTTTTTAAAAAATGTCAATGGGTTGTACTCTCTAAGAGTACGAGTATCTACAAGAAACAACCATAAACTAAACAAATTCTAATGCCATCTGAACATATTATCCCTAAACAAAGCCACAATTCATCATGAAACAACACCAAACATTCTACCGATATACTAAACATTTTTACAAGATAAGTTCAAAAATTTGAAAATAATGACATGTACCATCATGACAGTACAGAGAGTACACATGCAAAACATCTCCAAAAATTACTAAAACACGTCCCGTTCATTTAAAGAACTCAAATGTTCCAAAATGTTCACCTATTGGACGGTGAGAAGAACAGAGAAAATCCTAAATTCATTAAAGTTTAGGAATGCAGGTGTATATACCTCATGTAGTCGCCTACAATACCTCAATTTTTGATTCGCAAGATTTGCTAAATCAGTGAAGGCGGGCACGTCGAGGCGGGAGGCGAAAAATTCCTATGTCCAAAGAATGCCTTACGTGATGAGTGTGCCCTCATTTTCTTCTCCTGTTTGACTAGACATCGTAAGCGGTGTCGTGAATACCGCTCATTTCTATGTCGTCCGTCCATTCTGATATTATTTAAGCTAAAACAAATTAAACGCTAGTCCGCAACCAATTGTAGTCCCCACGAAAAGTTACGTGCGGACTCCGAAGTAATATTTTCTTGGCTTGTTTACGTAAGTGGAGGAGGAAAATAGTCCGGATGAAGGCTGTACCAAAATAATAATATTATTATTATATTATTATTTTTATTTACTTCACGTGATCCAGCATGGAGAGGAGGGAGATGGTTGCGTGTCATTGGCTATGTGGGGCGGCTAACCTAATGAGAAAAAAAAAAGTAGATTAATTAATTTTTAAGTGAAAGATTTTTATAATACAATTTTAATTTGATTTATACTTCATTTTGAATAATTATATTCTTTCTTTCCTTTTTATTTACAACTCGAGTTGTTTAATTTAATTTTCTTGATTTTTTTTAATGATAGTTTTGACATCTCTAAAATAAGAGTAGATATATAAAAATATATGTATAATTAGTTAATCTAGAATGACATTATATATATATATATATATATATATATATATATATATATATATATATATATATATATATATATATATATATATACATATATATATATAATTTTATAGAATATTTCACTTTTAAATTCATTCTATTTATTTTTTATTTTATTTTTATTTACCAATTGATTAACACATAAGTTTAAATATAAGCAATGTCTTTTTTTTTATTTAATTTAAATATATATATATATATATATATATATATATATATATATATATATATATATATATATATATATATATATATATATATATATATATATATGTATATAATTCATTCTAGATTGATTTTAAGTTGATTTAATTTCATCAAATTAATTTTTCTAATAAAATGTTTATAATAGATATATTGCTCTCCTTGTGAATTCAATATATGTGCATGTCTTGAATCATCTATAGCAGTTTAGTGTTTAGGTAAGTAATTTGTGAATCTCCTCGTATTAGACACATGCAATATGAATATTCTTTTTAGTCATCTCCAATGTTTCAGACATATAGGCGTAGTCTATTTCACATTTGGGGTGTGCTTAGAAAGCTTCGATAATAATCAGTCATTTTGAGCTGACTCTTTCGACGTTGATTTGAAGTCCATGTCTATTGTCGCACTCGCTTGATTCGACTCGTGAACCATATATAGAGGTCAACATGACTCCAAAACACACAAATCACATGAACCTCAAATCATTAAGAGTTACCCAATCCATGATGGCACAAAGTTATTATGAGTTACTTTCTATAAGATTATGTTATTTCTCTCCATATAATTTATAATTTATATATATATATTATGTATTTATTTATGATTTATTAGATATATATTTTCCGCATAGTAAATTCACTCCTAATTGCTATTGTGTTTTGGGATAGATTTATTTCCTTATGATCTAAGTTTATTATGTTAGTTTTACCATCACCCTTCTTAATAAGAGAGTTTTCTTCTAGCACTATATCATGGGTTATTTCTTCAATGTTTTTTATATTATCATTTTGCGTAACATTGATACACATCTTTATAAAGCAACTTATGATCATCTATTTGCTTGCATCACTTTTGATGTTTCTTAGATCAATCTAGTTATGTTCACCTATGAACCAAATACACTAAGTTGGCCTGCATATAATCTCTCCATATGAATGTATAGCTTGACTTGAATAGGTATGAAATATAATTAGTTATGTGAGGCATTTGAAAGCAAAATCCAATTGTATCAACAAACAATTGTGTGATTAACCTTGGAGCAAAAATATTTTAAGGTTTGATAAAATCCATCATCCAAATGGACAGTAGTTAAATTAAGATTATATTCAATAATTGAAGCCTAATAAAAACCAATCAATCCTGATATGATCTAGCTTTGATTAAACTCAAGTGTTAGTCTTGACAACCATAAAATTAATACAAACTCTAATATATAGGTTAGTTATAATCTACCTTAGGTGAACTGATAGTACTTTGAGTCACCATAACCTAATGATTACATCAAAAATCTTAGGCCAACCTCGAGTTAGTGTTAATTAAGCCCACTTAACAAAAAGCATAAGACATAATAGAATATGAATTCTAGATTTACCATTAATACAATGACTTTGAGCCACCTTAATATGCTTAACTAAGTCCAAACACAATCTAAGGGTTTATCTAAGTGCTAGACACCAGTAATTTTTTTGAGACGGTTCATCAGATTCAAATGCATTTATTTCACCAATTAGGTCAACCCAATTGGAGACGAGCCCACAATATGAGCAAAACACAAAATTGAATAAATTTAACTTAAATTACTCAGGCTAGAACTAAAACTCAAAACCAAGTCCCCTTGATTAAAAATTAACTTATAAAGCTTAATTTCATTTTTTTTAAGTCTAGTGCAATTGAGTTTAAGCTCATCTCTAAAAATCCAACATTCTAATATTAGACCTCATCCTATCTTCTCTCCAAAAATGGGATGGATGTATAGCCGAACTCCTTAAGTCTTCGTTTAGCTCTCATACCTTCTATTATATAGAGAACAACTTCATGCTCAAAAGCTTAGTCTCCATCTCAATATATATGAGCAGTATTATATGTGATGTAGAAAATATGTGGCAAGCATATTTCAAACATCTCAAAATATGTGGCAAGCTTAGTCTCCATCTCAAAAGATTTCTAATTTAGCTATTTCAAACATCAATGCCACTTTGCCCTCATATATGTAAGTTGAATCAGCCTAAATTCGAATTGAGGACTTGAGTAACAATGGGCAAATCGATCCTCAAAATATACTAGACGTCACCAAAAATAGTCGAAATGACATCCGATCGATGAGCGTCTTCATTGTCATGTTAACATCAAAATTGGTGAATATAAATATTACCGATCAATCAATCAACCCGATCGGCGATCAATGTATTACGTGCTATCAGTCGGAAGCTGCGACGATGTCCGAACGACCTCCGTTCATGAAATTGATTGCGTTGTTAGCTTTGAAATGACAAAAACTACCAAATAAGACTATTCACGCTTCGGTGAGTACTGCAAATTTGAATGATCCAGTGATAGCGTAAATCGAGGATGAAATACACGAGACTTCACTAAAATCAATCCAAATGACCTTTGATCGGCAGACTTCCATTGCATTGAAACATCGTAATATAAATGTTGCGTAACTTGATCAATTATCAAGTGATCAATCGCACGCATTATATCGAGGTCGGAGGCACCACACAAACCAAACGACCTCCTCATTGAAATTGATTCGCGATTAAACATCAAAATCATTGAAAATCAGTGGTCGAAACACGCATTTTGAGCTAAAATTGACTCAATACGATACTGACAACTACGGATCGAAAGCATATAATAATTGCATTTGAACGTCGAAATAACCTTGTATATATATATATATATATTAATTATCTAATTATGTCGGCGTAAAGTTCACATTAAAGTAGATTAAGCAATAAAAATATCAACTTAAATCCCTAAATACCTAAAACTAGTCCAGCCCTAGTTCCTAAACCCGACAGGCTCTCCACACTCGATTCTCACTCATCCATCTCCCTCTGCGCACACGAGAACCCGAAGCTTCTCCATGGCTCGATCCTGCCTCCTTCACGCAACTGAACAGCCTCCCTCTTCCCGCACGGGGATCGCTCGTTTGAACTGCACGAAGCCCGCGCAGGTCCTATCCAACTCCTCCATGTGCGATTCGAACGGCGGATAACCGTTCCCTCCTCAAGAAAACTGCAAATCCTTTCCATTTTTGGTTTCTTTCTTCCTTTTTTCTCCAGAAAACCGCAAGAGCTCTCTTCCACTTCTTCTTCCCTCCAAAAATGAAAAAAAAACTCTCCCCACTTCCTGCTCTCTCCAAACCGCAACCGGTAAGTTTCTCCTTCTTTCTTCCTCTTCCTTCTCCTTCTTCCTTCTCCTTCTTCTTTCTTTTTCTTCTTCCCATTTTTCCTTCCCATGTTCCCTAGCTGAAACCATCTTCACCCTCTCTCGGTTTTCCACCTACAGTATAGGATATTCACTTGTACCACTTTAGATCTCGTGAAATCATATGGCGAAATCTGTATAGCTAGCCAAAACAATCCTGTCCACTTTGACGATAAATTCCCACAGATCTACAAATTTTGGCTAATCTACTTGGCCCTCTCCTATTCTTCCCTTTACATGATAAAGAGAAAATCAAATCCTATTATTGCTAATATTGTTGCTAGATCAGCCGCACTATCACGCAAACTTATGAAGGTCATCGATTATAAATGTATGAAGGAATATGTATGAAAATGTGAATATGTCGAGATGTATATGTGCTTGCATCTGTTTTGTAGGTTTTAAGACTAATCTCATAGCAGTCTTGAGCAATTTGTGTATAGCTCATTACAATAGAACCAAAGCAAAAAAAAAATTATTAGATGTCAGCTCACGAAATGTTAGAAATTTATGAAATTTTAAACAAATTGAATGGAAATCAAACTTAAATTAATTAAGAAAATACATGATAAACATGAAGATAAACATTAAATCAAAGAGAAATAAATGGAGAATACTTAAAGAGAAACTAAAAAAAGAAATATAATAATGAAGTAAAATACTTACTTTAAATACAAGCAAATTCCCTTCCTTTCTTCAAAATCTTTAAGGGCTATGAAGTATTTTTCAGGCAAATGATATGAAAGGCAAGACCCCTCTTAGCCTTATTTATAAGAAAGAAAAGCCATCTTTGTGGGACCCGCTTCTAATTAAATTAATAATTAAGTAAAATAATGGGTGCGACATATGTAAAATATATCACAACAACCTTGTTCCACATTTGCTATCAAATCAAATGCAAGTAAAACTTAAGGAGGTTAATCCCAAGCTCATAAGAGATTTACAATAAACTTAAAGTCTAATTTTTGAATAAGTATGGAGCTTGATGTAGAGTTAAGGATGAATCCAGATTGAGTTTAATAACTCTTATATGAATATGGATGCGATTACGATGCTCTCCAAAAAACATAAATATGACTAAAGCAGTAGACAATGAAGTAATTATAACTTACTCCAAGTGAATTAAAAATGATTTAAATTGAACACAATCGAGCTTGGAAAATGATGATGAAGCTTGATAATTCATTTATATTCTATAGCAAATTATAAGGGTTAATAGTTAATTAGTTAAGAAGAACTAATTGAATCATGAGGCTTATGTTCTATCATGTGTGAAAAATGATTGAAATAGAACAAGCCAAATGTAAATATAACTTTGAATTCATGTTATACTTATGAGTAGGTTACATGAAGCTAGAAGGTTAAAGATAGAGCTCAATTCAAACCTTAAAGTGATATTCATAAAGAACAAGTCTTCTTATGTAATCTATATATTGGAATGTCTAATTTAAAATGGATTTCTAAAGAAGGCTTCCATTGAACATAAAATTGGCACATATGAAATTTGTTGAGTACTACTATCTTGAGTTGAGGTGAAATTCAAATGAATTTCAAAAGAGATTTTCACTAAAAATGAGCAACCTGTTGGAAAGACTATAAGCCAAATGATATTTGAGAATTATAAAATCTAGTATGTAAGCTAATTGCAAGCAACATTTTAAATTGCAATCTAAATCAAAATACCACATATAATTGGTGATTAAGGCATTCTCAAATACACCGCTTGACGACACACTAAATGTTTTAATTCAAGTGTAATATCTTGCAGTTATCTGGTTTTAGTCTTAGATTGGGGTTAACAAAACCTACAATCTATTATAAGAATTTCAACTTAGCAAAATATTTGAGAAGTTAATTTTGTCATGTGGCAGTAGATCTGATCCTCTATTATGAGCTAAACAGAGTTGACAAGATCTAAAGTTCTCAAATATATTTGATTCAATCAATTAACTATCCCGATGATGGCTGTGTTGAATGGTGATTTCAACTGGAGGGGATACTTCTATCAAAATGTGATTCTAATTTCAAATTAAATTAACTCAAATCGAGTGTCAATATAAAAATTGTTTAAATAAAATTCAATCATTAAAAGCTTAAAGCAAAACCCAATCTATCCACTGTCTGTAATAATTTATCAAAAGTGACAAATTAAGAAAACTCTAGCTCATAAAGGAGCCAATGTCAAATCAAGAGTTACCATGTTCCTCTCAATTTATCTCTTCATTGGGGATGTGGCTGCGTGGCTTGGCAGGATGGATGAAGCGGTTATGAGAGACCTCTAATTGAGTGGTTTGGCTAGTAAGGCTCCATTATATTATGATCACGACCGTAGCCCATATGCTCCCCAATGGCTCTACCCTTTGAGTTATGAATCATAGGGTATACTTTATAGGGCAAATAGCCCTCTGTCAATTAAGTGTGGTGAGAATTTTCCACACACATATAGAGTCACCTTCAAATCTGTCCAGTTGAAAGGAGAGGCAAAACTATATATGTAGAAATTCATCTTTTCAGGATGCCATGCAAATCCGCAGATGTACTTATTCAGGTGATCGGGTACATCATCAAGGAATAGTGTACTATCTCAAAAGATATAAATCACTATCCTTTAATGGACCTAACCATCTCAATAAGGACTCCTAAGGACGTTAGGTCTTCAGAGTGTACCGGAGATTCTTTCCCTACTTTACATGAAAAAGTAAAGTAGAGTTTATTTTTAACCGGGTTTGTTAAGTTCCTTACAGGCGCAAGCCCCCATAGTTAATTACATCCTAAGGAATGGGGATTCCTTAGGAAAACTCTCGATTAAGAAAAATGATCATTGTCTCTAAAGATTTCAATAGAAAAGGACTATCAATCGATTGGTTTTTTTTAAGATCAAAGAAAGATTTATTATCGAAGCCAAAATGGGAATAAGTAGGAGATGCTCACGATTCTAGGAAACCTAGCGAGCATCTCAAACTATCTTATAGTTGGGCTTTAAGTTTTTGAAATTTATTTAGTTTATTTGAGTTATATTTTTGTTAGAATGCAAGGGCTTACAATTTTATAATATAAGATTTTGGAAATTCTTAAGAGGTGAGGATTTATGCTTAGGGCCCTCAAAGGGAGAAGCATCCTCAGAACCTAAATCTAGGGAGCTTTGGCGAGGGCCAAAAGAACAACCTAAATCTAAGGCAAAAATGGGTTTGGTTTGCCTCCACAAGAGAGGACAAATGACCCAACAGCTTGAACTTACAACTGCTTGGGGGTGGCCGCCAACTAACTCCTCCTATAATTTTAAATACATGTAGGCAAGTCATACGCTTAATGCAAGATAAGGTAGGCTATTTTTATTTAGAAAGAGACTAAGTCCTTAAACTCACTCCTTAAAGAGACTAGATCATGTAAAAGTATGTTAAATGACTAATCAATCTTAAAATTTCATTTTATTTTCATTTTTGGACAATCATTTTGACTCAGGATAATAGGATTTTTATGACTAATGCATGAGAAATAGAGTTATTGGCCAAAATTAGTGAGAAGGGAGGAGATGAGTTTCCACTATGGCTCTTATAGGTTAAGCCAAGTTTCTCTGGCAAAGGTGGAAGCCCTCCAATCAAGAGTGAAATAAGATGTTATTGTACATTATAAAAGAAATGCTCATCTAGCTAAGGGGTTGCTAATTCTTTTATCTTGATTTTAAACCTAAGCTCTAGGTGAGGTTATGAGTTATTTGTTTTAAATTTGAGTTGTTAAGTTAGGTAAAAGATTTACTTTTTCCTAAAGAGCCTAATCTACATCCAGACCATACATAAAATAAGGAAGAAACTAGGAAAAATATGCCACTTAATGCACAAGCTAAACAAATCTTCAATCAATTATAAAGCTAAGCGCAAAAAGAATAAAAGGTCATTGTGGTGGGCACCCAAAACCCATCAAATTGGAGCTCTACCCTTATCCAACCTGGATTACAAATGAATTAAATTACAATTAAGTAAAGAAAATCATTATTATGGGGGTATTCAAGCTTTCTTTCTTCTTTCCTTCTTTTCTTCTTTCTTCTTTTCTTTTCTTCTTTCTTCTTTTTTTTTCGACTTTTGGATGGTTGGAAGGTGGATGCTCTAAGGCTTCACATGGTGCATAAGATAGGATCTTCTGACCAATGTTCATCCTAATCTCCATAACAATCATTCCAAAATCCTAATTATACAAATTTTTTTATGTGAAAAGGCAAAAGTGGAAATCTAATAAAACAAAGGTTAGCTAAAATAAACCACACAAATCCCAAGCTTGTATATTGGACTTATCACCCCACACATGGGTGACTAAGTCCACATGGCCTATGAATTATTCTTATAAAGCACCTGCAAGCAAAAACATTTTATATTTTTATTTATGATAGCGCCCCTTAAGCACAATCCCCTGCAGAAAAGAATAGTTAGACTAAGAACGTCCTACCGTTCATTCTATGAGCATGCACCCTAACATCCGATCTAAAACATATATCATAAAACAAAACAAAGCATCAAGCCATGCACTGATCTAACCTAAAGCTAGAAGTGGTGACTTAGGCTAATGTGTGTGCTTTGAAGGTTTGTGTGGTATGCTCAGCTATGGCTTTAAGTTATGATTTTCTAAGTGTGAATACATGTTCAACTTAGAGGAGGGTTTCATTTAACTTGTTTAGAAGTTTTGGGTTGATTTTATTTTGTATTTTTATTTGGTTTAAGTGAAACCTACAATTAATTACTAAGTTATGAAGAGAGAGAAATAGAAGAAGACTTCTCTTTCCTTCCCTAACATAAGTAATTTCCTAAAGTAGATTCACATTTTAATTTCATTTAGGTGAATTTTTTGATTACATCTTTTAATTAATCTTATGTTTAGATAAACTCTAAACAAACCTATTCAAAAGAAAGGCATTTTAAGATTAAATAAAATGAATCAAAATTCACATAACACACATTACTTCATTTCTTTCCCCAACATATATAACATGCATATGGATGGACCCTAAGCATATCTAAACATGCAATGAGAGTATTTAACACACTTTATGATGCATGCTAAGTAATCCACTTAAGGAAATTTAGAAGATTAGTATGCATGATTTTTTTTAGTAGAAAAGGGTTTCTTTATCCAAATTTTCACATATATACATGAAAGTAAGAAAGGCATAAAGTATCACAATTGTTAACGGTGAGGTGTAAGGAATAAAACCTACTTCTACTTAAGGCCCAAATCGGGGTTGTCCAAACTAATAGACAACTTTCCTTAAATACAAACATATGTATAAAAGAAATGAAATGGAAAAGGAGATTGCAAAAATTGTTTAATGGATTCTTTTTGTTTTATGCAATTTATGTATATAAGTATAAGTGATCCTTCTTAGATGATAGCATAGGGATGAATAGGATATGAAATTAGGTGAGAATTAGGTCCTTTTTAAATGGACCATATACTTCACCAAGTTCCTATTCAAAACTATACCAACATAAGAGAGAAAGAAAACCTAAACTAAGCATACCTTTATAATCTTCACATGCAAGCTTATGATTAGAATATAAATAGCATACTTTCAGATTTGGTATTTGATTTTTATCTTTTGAAAATAGTTTAGATTTAGTAGTGATAATAGTCATTCATATTTCTACTTTAGCCAACACATGCAAATTTGACATAAAGTAAACAATTTCATTTTAAAATTTGAGAAATGAAATTATGAATGCATGAAATCACATGGCATACAACTTAACATGTTGGTAAAATATCCAAAGCAATGAAATCATGTAAACAAACTCACTTCACTTAAATCCCATTCTTATGGAATAAGAAAATTTAGAATAAATCAAAGTGAATTCAAAGTGATTTTTGTTTAGTTTGAAGTTCGATTTAATTTTGAAAAGGTGAGATGAGTTTGTTGTTCCTAACCCATTCCCCCATGTGTTTGAGATTTTTTTTTAATTTTTAGATAATTAGATCCATTTTATGTGTTGATTAGGGTATGAATTAAGTGGCTTAATTACCTACACTACCTTAGAAGAATTAACTAAATAATTATGAGCCAATGAGATGACATAAAACCTTAAATTTGTAATGTGAAATGAAAGGCTAATGCAATTTGGCTCACAATTAAAGTTAATTAAGCTAAGAGATTTAGCTTAAGTATTTTCAAAACACCCTTTCATACTTATGAAATGGGTTTTAATTTCCTTAATTGAACTTAGGCTATTAGACACCTAAGTATCTACCGAAGGTAGATTAATTACGTTCTTGAACTTTTTTAGAATTTTGGAAATTGATTAAGTGGATAATTAATGAATTAATCCTTAATTAAGAGGAGATTAAGGAGAGAAGAGGGGGTTTAGGGAACATCATAAGGAAAATGCCCCAAAATTATTTCACTTCTACTTATCAACCTCTAATCATACCACTAATCATTTTATTAATTTTATGAAAGGGATAGAACAATTTCTCCAATTGAGCCCTTAATAAAAAAAATTAAGGAGGTAGGTCATCTCCTAAAATGAACTCCAGAAATTTGAGATTAATTGACCTAATTAAAGGATAATTAGCTAATTAAGATTTCTAAAGAAACCTAAATTCAGATAAAAGAATAATTCAAAATCTTTTGAAATTATTTTTAAAATATTCTAGATGAAATTATCTTCCTATAGCATTTTTCCTTTTATTTTTCTTATTTTTCTAGAGGGAATTATGAATTTTAGAAGTTCTCTAAATTAATTAGGAATTAATTAATGCATTTAACTAATCCATGATTAATTCCTATCTCACGACGTGACACATGGCGGCAGTCAGTGTGCTTTACACGTGTCGTGCTATGAGGGGACAACTTAGGTTGTCACCTCACAAAACAAGGCCGGACAGCTTAAAGTCTCTGTCATCATCGAAGATCGGGCTAAAATTCCCACGATTTATAAAGGATAATTATATTTCTAAAAAAAATAATCTCGTTAAAAACAGCGAATGGATGGTTAAGATAAAAGTTCTTCCCTTGATCATAGACATACATGATCGAGGGAAGATCAACTTCGATCACATGGAATCACACCAAAATCAACCATCTAGAGAGAGCGACAAATCCAGATCAAAATTGATGAAGTGAAAATTTTTTCACAAAGCTCCACACCATTGAGTTTAGTGATCAAAAATTTCATACATCATACTTTCGAGATGAGGTAGCTCTAGTGGAAGCCAGTTGAAATTCTTAGGCTTTGGGGTTGAGTGGATTGTGCTATAGACCAACACCACTTGACTTGAGCTTTGGCTTTGATCCAATTGAGCTCTTCCTTGCTGTGGGAACTTCAATTAGAGCTTGGGCAAGTTTGACTTGACCCTCTAATGGAGTGTGCAAGAGTAATTGGAAGGAGATCAAGTATGGAAGAAGTTGGCTAATGGATTGAACTCCCATTTTTATGCTGCAAAGCGAAATCAATTCAAATCCACTCTAAGAAGCTTGGAAATGCTCTGAGATGGTTTCTTTGGGTTCTTTAGCTTCAATCGACAGGGAGTGTGTGAAAATAGAAGTGAATTGGGAGGAGTATATCTCCCCCTTGAAGGATCAGACGACTGGCAATGTCCATTCCATTTTGATCCAATTTATGAGATTAGGAGGGTTGTTTGATCTATTTTGAGTGTGCAGATGGTCGGTTTGATCCAAAGAATGGATTGCCAACCTCCCATGTTCCTTAATTAGAGCTTAAGAGGGATTTTGAAAACTCAATTTTAAGCTAGGGGATTAGGGTTTGGTCTAGGGACCAAATGGGCTGACCCAAACCCAATGGGTTGGGTGCACCACTCATCACTAAGTCTCCTTGAGCTTTTAGGAAAGCCTCAAGTGATTGTGAAGAGGGTATGACCAATTTTCCTATAGGTTAAGCCAAATTTTGTTCTATGGCCTAGGGGAAGAATGGTCATTTTGCTATTTTTCCACTTTGGACATGTTAGGTATGTGGAGAAACTAGGTTTGGCCAAGTTTCATTGGATTTGGAATTTATTTGATAGGGTTTGGCTCATGTTGACCCATTTTAATGGGTCAATTTGATCAATATAGTTAGTGGGTCAATCAAGTTATTGTTCATATGACCATTTGAAATATTTTGGTGGCTTTGGTTTGGTTCAATTTGGTATAGTTTTGGTTTTGGATCATATGACTTCATTTAGGTTAAATGGGTCAAGTTGACCTATTTGACCCATTTGATCTATTTGAGATAGGTCAAGGGTAGGTTTAGGTTAGTTAGTAGAGTTGTTATCTTTGTTTCCAATCAATTTGGGTTAAGTTCAATTTTGGCTCAACATGACCCTTTAGGTCATATTGGTCTAAGATCAATTGGCTAGGGGTCTAGTTGGCCAATTGAGATTTTGGTAAAGTTTCACAAGTGATTTGGAATGTACTTGACCTATTGGTTTCAATCAATTTGGCTTAGATCAAGTTTTGACACATTTTGACCCTTTAAGTCAAAATGGGTCAACTTGGGTCAAGTGGGCCAATTGGGCTAGGTTAAGCTTAAATGTTGGCTTGGTCAAGTTCAAACATAGGTCATGAGTGAACTTAGATCAATGGTTTCAATCAATTTGGTTTTTGGTGGAATTTGGCTATGTTAGGTTTCATTTTAGGTTAAGTGTTGACTTGGTCAACCCTTAGGTTTGACTTGATTTGACCTAATTTAATTGATTGATCATCCCATAATGATTGTTGATCATGATGAGAAGGATATATGAGTTTGGTTTAATCCAGTTTGGTTAGGATCAAAATTTGGCTCATAAGGGTACTTTATGCCACTTTGGGTCAAGTGAGCCTAAGTGGGTCAAATGGCTTGGTTAAAGCTTGATTTGAAATTGATTGATCTTGTTTATAGACTTATGATTGAAATATAAATCTATTTACAAGTGGTTTGAAGTCAAATGGGTTTAGATCCATTTGAAAATTTCATATTCAAAGGAAGAATATGAAAGGGTTTTGGCTTTGATTTTTGACTTGGGGTTTGATTGTTTGATTGAAGTTTAGATTTATATATGAATTCATGATTGTAGGTTTGATTGAATCATGTGAGAAAATCAAGAGTTTGGCTTGATTTGAAATTGGTTTGGCTAAGTTCAAGATTTTGACTTGAAAGGCTTAGATTGGATTTTGAGTTGATTTGAGTTTGATTTTTGGATTTAGTTTTGATTGTTTGAATTTATATTTCATTTATATATGTGAATATAAATGAGAATATAAATGGATCATAAAAAAATTTCAAGGATTTGAAGTAGTTTAATCATGATTTAGGCTAAATCCATTAAAAGGGAACTTAAAGGATTTAAGAAAATTTTAAATTAAATTTAATTTTGAGTTAGATTTGATTGATTTATATTTATATTTCATTTATATATGAGAATATAAATTTGAATATAAATAAGTTCCGAGAAAATCCTATGAGTTTGAATAGGTTTGATCATGATTTAGGTTAAATCCATTAAAGGGAATTTAAAGGATTTAAGGGAATTTTAAATTGGATTTTAATTTTTGAATTGGATTTGATTGATTTATATTTATATTTCATTTATGTATGAGAATATAAATGTAAATATTAATAAGTTTTGAGAAAATCTCATGGGTTTTAATAGGTTTGATCATGATTTAGGTTAAATCCATCAAAGGGAATTTAAAGGATTTAAGAAAGATTTCATGAGTTGATTTTGAGTTTTGAATTTATTTTGGTTGGTTTGAATTTATATTTCATTTATATATGTAGATATAAATGGAAATATAAATGAGTCATGAGAAAATCTCAAAGATTTGATTTGGTTTTTATCATGGTTTAGGTTAAATCCATTAAAGGGAATTTAAAGGATTTAAGAAAGATTTCATGAGTTGATTTTGAGTTTTGAATTTATTTTGGTTGGTTTAAATTTATATTTCATTTGTATATGTGAATATAAATGGAAATATAAATGAATCATGAGAAAATCTCAAAGATTTAATCTAGTTTTGATCATGATTTAGATTAAGTCCTTAAGGGAGGCTTAAGGACTTAGGAAAATTTGAACTTAGGAATTTTGATGGATTTTGATCATGGGCTTCAGTCAAAAGTTTCAATCATGGATTTGATTTGGGTTTGGAGAAAATCAAATAGGATTGATTTAGAGTTTTTACTTGAAAGAAGGAAAAGTGAGGAATGGTGCAAGCTAAGTGTACGCAAATTTCCTAACACCCCTAAGGCATGACCTAATCTTATGGCTAAACCTTCTAAGTCTTCTAGTTTGGGGAGTGTGCCTAATCATATGTGTCTTAAGACTAAGGAACTCTTAAAGTCTAAGAGGAACCATATGTCTAAGATGGAGGTGTTGAGGGCTCATTCTAAAAATGAGAGGCAATAGTGGTGTGATTGACCACAGCATTGGTGTTGACCAAAATGATCAACAACATCAAAGATCACAAGCATTAGCAGCAATCCTTCAAGTAGAAAGAATCCAAAACATAATGCAATGTGGCTCTGCTTATGTCCAAGACATAAGAGAGAGGGAAAAATCCACTAAGGGATAGAGTGTGAACCATCCACTAGGGAAGCAGGTTCAATTCATCCACAAGGGGATGAGAGTTTTGATTTTAGTTTCCTTGAGGAAGAAGGTTGAATTTGTTTTAACTTTTTGTTTATTTAGTTTATTTGTTTAGATTTTTTTTTTTTACTAGACTCCACTGGGGATAAAAAAAGTGAACTTTCCACTAGGGAAGCAAGTTCAAATCATCCACAAGGGAGCGATTGAGAAATCCACTGAGGGATTGGAATCCTAGATCCACTGGGGGACTAGAAAGATTTGCATCCTACTGAAGAGAAGCAAAAGAATTTGATTTAGATTGATTATTTGTTTTGTTTCTTTGTTTCATTGGATTTGTTTATTTGAAATTTTTAGATTTTGGATTTTGAAATGAACTCTGTTGGTTTGTGATGGATCGCACTGAGTAGAAGCCACGGAGGCCTATAACTAACTCAGATTTATCAATCCAAAGGGGTAGTCTACAAGACACATAGTAGGACCCAAAGGATGCTTTTTTAGTATACAACTATATTAAGAAAGCATAGTAGACTTACATCCTTCAAAGTAGGGACCATTGGGGTAATCTATTGGCAGAATGAATTGACCAACCTTTGACTATTGAGGGAATGTCGCTAGGGGACTTAAATCAATTGAAGGATAGTCAAAGGTTAGATTTCATTTTTAGATCATTTTAGATTTTTTTGGATCTCTTGGTTCACGATGACGCTTATAAGGAGCCATGGAGGCTGACCTCAGTTACTAATTCAAGGGGTAGTCTACCACCCACAAGGTAGGACAATCCAACCAAAGGAGATGCCTTTCGGTATACAATGGTCAAATTTTAAGAAGAAAGTGCAGAGACTCACATCTTCTAGAGAAAAGGAACCACTGGGATAATTGGTTGGCAAAACAAAGGATTAGACCCAAATTAGGGCTGACTATTAAGTGAATGCCACTGGGGGACATAAATCAGCTCAAAGATAGTCAAAGATAGATTTCAATTTTTAGTTTATTTTGATTAGGATTGATTCTATTGGTTTGCGATGAACTGCACTAAGTAGGGGCCATGGAGGCCTAACTCAGATTTACCAATCCAAAGGGAGTAGTTTACCAACCACAAGGTAGGACTATCCAACAAAAGGAATGCCTTTCAGATTGCAATGGTCAAGTCTTAAGAAGAAAGCGTGAGGACTCACATCTTTTAAAAGACAAAGAAAGGGGTGACGGTTGTGGCAATAGATAACGACCTGATGACTATTGAGTAAATGTCATTGGGGGACTTAAATCAACTCAAAGATAGTCAAAGATAGATATCATTTTTTTAGTTTTTTTTATTAGGATTGATCCTATTAGTTTGCGATGAACTACACAGAGTAAGGGCCATGGAGGCCTAACACAGATTTACCAATCCAAAGGGAGTAGTCCACCAACCACAAGGTAGGACTGTCCAACCAAAGGAATGCCTTTCGGTTTGCAATGGTCAAGCCTTAAGAAGAAAGCTCATGGCCTCACATCTTCTAAAAAGACAAAGAACCACTGGTGTGATCAGTTGGTAGGGCAACAAATCGAACCCGACCTTGGGCTGACTATTGAGTGAATGCCACTAGGGACTTAAATCAGCTCAAATATAGTCAAAGATAGATTTTAATTTTTTATTTTATTTTGATTAGGATTGATCATATTGGTTTGCGATAGATCGCACTGAGCAAGGACCATGGAGGTATACACCTAACTCAGATTCACCAATCCAAAGGGAGTAGTCTACCAACCACAAGGTAGGACTATCGAACCAAAGGAATGCCTTTCAGTTTACAATGGTCAATTCTTAAGAAGAAAGCATGAGAACTCACATCTTCTAGAAACAGAGAACCACTAAGTTGATCTTTTGCTTTGGGCAACAAATCAAACCCGACCTAGGGCTGACTATTGAGTGAATGTCGCTGGAGGACTTAAATTAGCCTAAGATTAGTCAAAGATTAATTTCATTTTTTTTAGTTTGTTTTGATTAGGATTGATCCTATTGGTTTGTGATGAACCGCACTAAGTAGGGGCCTAACTCAGATTTACCAATCCAAAGGGAGTAGTCTACCAACCATAAGGTAGGACTATCCAACCAAAGGAATGCTTTTTAGTTTGTAATGGTTAAGTCTTAAGAAGAAAGCGCAGGGACTCACATCTTCTAAAAAGATAAGGAACCAGTCGGTTGGCGGGGGAAGACTAGAGGACTGAGTGAATGCCTCCGGGACTTAAATCATCAAAGATAGTCAAAGAAAGATTTTATTTTTTTAGTTTATTTTGATTATGATTGATTCCATTGGTTTGCAATGGATCAAACTGAGAAGGAGCTCATATCAGCCTAGACCTATCTTAGATTTACTGAACCAAAGGGAGCAGTTTTCTCGGCCAATGGAAGAACTATCCGACCAAAGGAGTGCCTTTCAATTTGCAATGATCAATTGAAGGGAAGAAAGCTCGGGGACTCATATCTTCCACTATAAAAGACCATCGAGGTGATCTGCTTTGCTTGGGCAAACCACAGAGGCTTACGTGGTTCGACAATCATGCTAGAAAGAATACGTCATAGCCTTACATCTTTCAAAGCGGAATGAATGTCGGGGTAACCTGCTTGTGGAAAAATAGATTGAACCTGACCTAAGGGTGACTGGTGAGTACCAGAGGATTTATCTCAACTCAGTAGTCGGGGAAATTTAGGGAGTTCTGGCGCCTAAAGATAAGATGCTTGGGAAAAGGGCCCTTTGGGAGCTTGAATTCCTAATCCATAAGTGAATTAATTTTGTTTGTTTGTTTTAGTTTGTTTTAACCTGGAACCTATTAGTTTGTGAGGGATCAAACTGAGAAGGAGCTTATGTCATCCTAGACCTATCTCAAATTTACTGAACTAAAGAAGAATCTACATATCCACTGAACAAATTCTCCAACTATAGGGGTGGCTACTATGTAAGGCAAATTGTCCAATCCAAAAGTAACCCGGGTAGTGTCTAAATGGGGTCACAAAGGACTTGATCCAAATAGAGTGCCCACAGGGGATGGGGTCGCTAAAGGGCTTAATCCAACACCCTGGAGAAGATGACATGGCTAGTCATATATCCAATAGGTATTTGGTGTCCAACTCGGAGAAAGCAGGACTCATATCACTAAGAGTGTTGTACTCACTAGGTGGGTATCGACATAGTGAACATCAACCAACCTAAGGTGTCAATTTGCAACAATCAACCTAGGGAAGAAACTCACATCTTCCTATAGTGGAACTAGCTGCGGATAGTTTGCTCGTGACCTATCTGTAGGGAGACTAGTGAATGTCACTGGGGGACTTATATCAACTCAAAAGTAGTCAAAGGAAAGGAGCCTCTGAGGGACTTACCCTGAACCTCAAATATAGTCAACCTAATTAGAGCATGATGGATAGTTCAAGAAGAAAGCACTGGGACTCACATCTTCTTAAATGAAGTCAACATGAGGTAGCTTACTAGATGGGCAATTAAGACTACCATACTAATAAGGCCCTCGTTGGTTTGCAATGATCAAGTTAAGAAGAAAGCTCAAGGAGTCACATCTTCCAACAAATGATCACTAGGGTGACATACTAGCGAGGTAGCATGTAGACTTGACCTAGAGCAGCTAATGAGTGAGTGCCACAGGGGCCTTGCTTCCGCATCAAAGTAGCCTAAGACAAAAGATTCATGTTTGTTTTGTGCATGTGTTAAATAGAATAGGACCCCTTTGGGGGACTCTTACACTTACCTTAAACATGCTAGGAAATTATGAAATGATGTCATAGATGGCAACAAGAATTCTCACTAAAAAAGGATGCCACTAGGGACTCTTACACTTAACTTAATTATGCTAATCAAAATAGGATGCCTCTTTAATTCTCTCACATCTATTCTAATAGCTTTAGGAGGTTGTGTTTGTGATGTGAAAGAAGGACAGGATGCCACTGGGGGACTCTTACACCTACCCTAAAACACATCATGGCGGATTCACAAGACAAACAAAATAACACTTCGAAAGAAGAGAAGATTTGATTAATGGAATCAGATTTTTGTTCTTTTATTAATGATTATTTTTAAACAAGTTTTGTTTCATGGGTAATATTTCTTTAGATAGAGCTCATTAATTGGAAGCATCGAGTGTTCCCCTTTACAATCAATAAGCTGATAAGATCCTCCCTGGTAGGGCTTCTCTATAGCATAGGGGCCTTCCCAAGTGGGTTCAAACTTGCCTCCCATCTTTAGATGGGCAATAATTGGTCATCTTAGGACTAACACAAGTTCTCCTACTTGGAAAGACCTAGGTTGGACCATCTTATTTTGAGCTTGAATCATTTTGGCCTTATACAACTCGAGATTTTGGCATGCCCGTAGGAGACTCTCCTCTAAACCTTCGAGCTCTTCTAACCGCAACTTTGCATTTTGTTCTGTAGTGATCTTGTTACCCAATGTTATCCTTAGTGATGGGAGCTGAACTTCTAAAGGTAGAACGACTTTAGACTCATACACTAAGAAAAATAGAGTAAATGAGTCATGTAGTGCGGTAGGCCAGGCTTCAACCGCTCATGCTTATCATTTGTTATCATCGAGAGTTTTCTTCAATATCTCGATGAGAGTTTTGTTGAATGCTTCTGCTAATCCATTTACTATGGGGTAATAGATGGTAGATACTCTATATACGTGTCTTAGCTATTATTGATCTTATGGCTTTGAATGCGGTAGTAAGATATAACTTCGTGAGGCACCATGAACCTATATACGATATGGTTCCTAAAAAATTGAAGCACATCTTTGAGGTGACTCTCGAGTGGGATGGCTTTCACCCACTTGGAAAAGTAGTCGGTGGCAGCTAGAATGAACCGATGCCCTTTGGAAGAAGGAGGATCGATTGGACCCACAATGTCGGTATCCCAACACTCAAATGGCCAGGAGGCCAATGTAGGGTGTAGAATGTTGGGTGGTTAGTGAAGGACCACACCGTGTACCTGACACAGATGGCATCTTCTAGTTACATCCATGTAGTCTAAAATCATAGAAGGCCAGTAGTATCCTAGTCTCTTGATCTTCGTCTTGATCTTTGGACCAGACTGATGAGCTCCATATAGACTTGCATGTACCTTGGTTATAATGCCATGAGCTTCATGTTTGTCTAAACAATGTAACCACATTTGGTCAAAGGACTAACAGTACAGGGTGCCATCAACGAGAGCATAAAAGTGAGCTCTCTATTTCAATAGATGGGCTTCTGATTTCTCTTGAGGTAGCTTTTCAGTGTTCAAGTAGTCTATGAATGATTGCCTCCAATCCAACTCTTCATCCTTTTGGCAACGATAACCTCCCCTTTAAGAGAAAGTCTCTCGACAAGTTTAACATTAATAAGGGACATGACTTATCTATTTTAGATCCTTATTAGAATGGACTCATCTTCCGGACATGCCAATTCTTTGAGAAGTTTGGCCAAAGAATCTGCTACTGCGTTCTCTGCTCGAGGAACCTTGTAGATGGTAACTTCAGGAATCTGGGCCAACAGCTTCATGGTGAACTCATGGTAGTGACAAAGTTTGGGTTTGAGAACCTTGTAGGACTCGGTGATCTGGTTAATAATCAACTGAGAATACCTGTAGAAATTGATAGTTTTGACACTGATAGTGATGACTAACTCCAAATCAACAATCAAAGCCTCATACTCAGCTTCATTGTTGGTGCAGGGGTTGTAAAGAAGTATGAGAATCTCATTACATCGTAATTTAGAATTTGTAGAACTATTCTATCTCTGCCTTACCTGGGAGAATAGATCGTGGTGCTTCACCTTTAAGAAAAGAAGCAACACCATCCAAATACATCTCCCATCAGTGGTTTCCAGCCTCCCATAAGTTCATGATTTGTTCATCGAGGAGATTGTCACTAAGAGAAGAATTAGCAGGAAGTGGGTGTGTTGCTAAGAAATCCACTAGTACCTGTCCTTTTACCACACAGAGAGGTATGAAAGTGCTATGAGAGTATCATGGACTAGCACTCCAAACATCCGAATAGCATTGACCGTGTCATGAGATACTGTAGTGGATTCATCATGGAGATCAAGTTCACCTTGTGAGAAAGCATATAATGATGTAGCTTTTGGGAGGTAAAGATAAAAGCTAGGCAATGTTTCTCAATAGGTGGATAGTTTGCTTTAGCATGGATTAGATGACTACTGAGGTGGTGGAGGGCACTCTCCTTTCCTTCATCATTGGGCGGCCAATAGAGTCGGCAGTCATCTAATGCGATGTAAAGGATCGATGGCTTGGATAGGGGTTGCAAGAAGCTGGCGGCTTCACCTGTCTTTCTTGATATCGAGCTAGCACTTGTCACCCCACTTGAACTTAGTGTTCTTTTTGATAAATGCTAAGAATGGCTTGCATCTCCTTGATAGGTTTGAGATAAAATGTCTTAGATATATCATCCATCATTGAAAGGATCTGAGTTGTGTTAAACTCTTAGGAGGTGGCATTTCTAAGATAGCTTTAATCTTTTTAGGATCTATTTCTATTCCCTAGTGTTGAATATCACACCAATTTCCTGAGCGACTTGAATGCACACATTCATTTTAGGTTATATTGTATTAACCGTTCAAAAACTACTATCAAGTCAAAGAGGTGGTCTTCATTTTCTTTACTTTTGACTATGAGATCATCAACGTAGAACTCAACCTGATGATGGATGAGTTTCAAGATCATGGCCCGTTGGTATGTAGCAGCATTTTAAGGCCGAAAGGCATGACCTTATATGAGAAGATTCGATGGGTTGAGATTTCTTTCATCTTGGAGACATCTTGATTTGGTTATAGATTACTCATCCATGAAAGCGAAGACTGCATTAGATGAAGTGATGTCCACCATTAATTTTGGTATAGGAAGAGGAAACTCATACTTAGGACATGCCTTATTTAAGTCCCTAAAATTGACACAAATGTGAATTTTTCCATTCTTCTTCTTAATTGGGATGACTCTAGCTAATCAGGTAGGATATTTTTCTTGCCTGATGAAACTAGCATCAATCAATTTCTTGACTTTAAAAATGACCTATTGTTCAATTTCTAATGCATCGTAAGAGCTTGCTTAATAGGAATGTAGGGTCTAAAACTAGCTTATGGTGCAATGTCAGCGATAATCCGGGCATTTTTTTTAACTCCATATGAAGCGGTCTTTAAACTCGGTCAATAGCTTTAAGTCATTGGTTTTTCTTCATTCAGAATGAAGCGGTATGCTCGGGCATGGATTTTCTTCTGTCTCGAGGTTGATTTCTTAGAGCTTGTCTATTGTTGAATGGATTTCTTCTTCAAATTTTGGAGGTGCATCCTTGACTTGAAGATCATTTGAATCATCTGAGGTTTCTAAACACACATTCTCATAAGAGTTGGGGATATGTGATAAGAACCTATCAAAGTCTAAATGGTTGGAAACAATCAAACAATAATCACCATCATCGACTCGACCCACTGTACCAAATCCTAGCCCTGCCTTTAATTGTGCTTCCCTGCCTGAGTTGTTGCATAAATTTTTAAAGTACTCTGACCTATGCTTGGACCATGTGTGTGGAACCAACATATAGGTATAAGATTTTGAACACCAGACGAGTAAAAATCAACTGGTAATTCAATTAATTCTTTAAAAGTATCTTCCTCAAGTCCTACATCCAGCTCTGGACTTGAAGAGGATGAACCTAAAAAGAACCTCTTCTGCTTCATATCATTGTAAGACTCAGGGACTTCCTTAACTACTAAACCTTCAACTTTATGAGGTGTAAGTGAAGTTAGAGCTAAGGTTCCCAACTGCTGCCAAATAGTTCTACATAAATCAGATTCAAATGCTTTGCTTTGCTTGGAGGCTTAGTATTCGTCACTGTCTGTAATGAAAGTCACCTCCAATGGACCACTTTGAGGAGTTGGGCTATACTAATCACATTAGACTCATCCTTTGGATTCCAAGTCTATGTGAATAGTAGGGGTACTCTTGACTGAGCCGCCTGTTGGCAAGGCCAACTAGGGGTCTCCCACCTCTGAACGCCTCTTTTCTACCTCACCTACTTGGTGGAGGTTGAGCCATTCTACCTACATGTCTATATGATGTAATGGATTGTGGGTGGAATGTGATATGCGACTTTATTTCTTTCTCATTTTCCCTTTCTTGTGGACTTGGATTTCCATTTTTCTTTTCATTTTTCTTTTATCTTTTATTTTTCTTAATTTTCTTTTTCTTTTGTTTTTGCATTTGAATTTTGCCATCACGAGAAAGGGTGTGTTGAGGAAGATAGTAGGTCACATCCTCATAAATAACAACCTCTCTAACTGAAAATGGCTTTTCATCACCGTTGACACGATATTCAATTCCATCTTTTCTGAAGTTGATGCACTAATGAAGGGAGGATGGAATGAACTTGTTCTGAAGTATCCAAGCCTTCTAGCAAGCTGAATAAAGTATTTGAATCAATGATGTAGAACTTGGATTTCCAATCAGTCCAATGGTAATGTGGTGTTTATTTTTTTGGATGTGGGACACCGATCTTAGGTGGTACTTATTGAAGTGATTGACATTAAGGAATGATGTACTATCTCGAAAGATGAAACCACCACCCTATAATGGACCTAATCACTTAATAAGGACTCCCCAAGGCATGATGGGTCTTGATATACAGAATTTTTCCCTACTTTACATGAAAAGTAGAGTAGGGTTTATTTTAAGCTGGGTTCATTAAGTTTCCTATGGAGGCAAGTTATAGTTACATTCTAAGGAATGAGAATTCTTTAAGAATACTCTCGATCTCTAAAGATTTCAAGGTTAAGACAATCAAAAGATTGGCTATTTTAGATAATCAAATGGGATAGATCAAGGAGAAGACTTATTTTTGGAATCCAAAGGGGGAAAGTAAGAAATGCTCATGATACTAGGAAGCCTAGTGAGCGTTCCAATCTACCCTATAATTGGGTTTTATAATTTTTTGAAGTTTAAAGAGAGTTAATTATTTGAGTTGACATTTTATTAGATTGCTAGGGCTTATAATTCATAACATAAGATTGTAAAAATGCCTAAGAGGTGAGGATTTATACTTGCTAGAGGAACAACTACCTCAGTTCTAAACTAAGGAGCCTTGGTACAAAATAAAGGCACGATCTAAATCTAAGGCAAAATGGGTATAGTTTACCTCCATGAGAGAATAAATCAGACGGACTTGTGCTTTTGAGTGGCGCGGCTAACTCCTCCTACGCTTTAAATCTATGTAGGCAAGACTTATGCTTTGCAAGATGGCTAGGCTGTTATTCATTTAGAAAGGAAACTAAGTCCTTAGACTCACTCACTAGAAATTAGAGCATGAGTGGTATGAATTTATGACTTCATATAATGCAAATTTTATCAAATTTATTTTATTCTTTTGGACTTTTTGTTTTGACAAAGGCTGTGGGATTTTGTATGCCTAAATTCATGAGAATTTAATTATGGGCCAAATCAAGAGAGGAAGGGGTGTTCTTCCACCAAAGGCTCTCATAGGTTAAGCCTTGATTCTCTGGTAAGGATGGAAGCCCCCTTTTAATAAGGGTGGAAGAATATGACATGCAAGAAATTATACATTCATTCATCCAGCTAAGGGGTTGCTAAAAATTTTATTATCTTGATTTAATTCCTAAGCTTTTATGTGAGGTTATAAGTTGTTTTAAAATTTTAGTTATGAGTTATTAATTGGGGCAAAAAATTAATTTTATCTTAAAATACATCAGCCACACATTCAAGCATCATTCATAAAGAAACAATGAAAAAACATATTGTTCTAATGCACTAAGCACAACATCAAACAATTTTATAGACTACCATAAAATAATAAAGGCCGATCGGTGAGGTTCCGTATACCACGAAAAGAGAAAAAAAAGAGATGGGTAGCTGAGCTCTGCCTTTATACAACCCGGATTATAAAAAAAAAATACATGCTATGGAGGTCTTCTTTTCATCATTTCTTCATTCTCATTCTTTTGATTTGATTTGCTCCAAAGGCATCGGCACAGGAGCCTGCCACTTTGCTCATCATAATCCCCATAACACTAATCCTAATTCCTAATGAAAAATGACATCAAAAATAGGAAAAGTAAATCTTGCTACACACAAAAAAAAATGTTAGCTAAACCACGCATATATATATGAATAATTTGGACTTAGCACACACATGGGTAACTAAGCCCACACATCTAATGGGTTATGCTTAGGGCTAAACAACAAAAGCATTTATATTTTTATTACGGTCCCCTTAAGCATAGAGAACATGATTAAATAATACGCCAACATCTATTCTACGAAACATACACCCTAACATCCAGTCTAAAATATTATATCACAAAATAAAACACAACATCATACATACAATGCCTTAACATAGCACTAGAAGTGGTGACTTAGTATTCTAATATGTGTGCTTAAGGCTTGTGTAGCAAGACTTTACTAGGCTTCTTTAGTTTAAGTTTCAATTTGGAGTTTGAATTTAAATTTTACCTTTGGGTGATTTCAATTTAAATGATTTAATGATTTACTTTTCATTTTCATTTCACTTTTATTTGGTTAAAGTGATGTTTAAGTTTTCAAGAATGAAGAGTATAATGAATTCTATTTGTAAATAGAACTCACCCTATTCAACGTCCTAACTTCTAAAGAGTTTAACTGAGATCCTTAAGTATCTTAATTAGCCCATTTGAATTTATGTAATTGATTTGATTTGATTTTGAATTTAGAATTTGAGTTTGTTTAAGTATTTAATTGATTGATTTTGGAATAGATGTTTTAGTTTAATTATATCTTGATAATTCAATATCCATAATATCTAATGAAGTTTAAGTTTGTTTAAATTTATGTGTTTTTGATTGATTAATTTTAGATTAGATGTTTGGTTTAATTAAATCTTAATAGTTCAATATCTTTAATATCTAATGAAGTTTAAGTTTGTTTAAATTCATGTGCTTTTGATTGATTAATTTTAGATTAGATGTTTGGTTTAATTAAATAATTCAATATCCTTAATCTAATGAAGTTTAAGTTTGTCTAAATTCATGTGTTTTGATTGATTAATTTTAGATTAGATGTTTTGGTTTATTAAATCTTGATAATTCAATATCCTTTTAAATTAATATATAATTCTTTTCTTTGATTATGGTTATGTGACTTAATTTCATGCTTAATTGATTGTGGTTATGGTTCATTCATTTGTAGTTTGATTAGATTAGATTAATTGAGATTTTATTTTACTTTTTAATTGAGTTTGATTCTATCTAATTAGGATTTTATCTTTTAATCTTACCTATTTGTCATGTTTATCAAAG
This sequence comes from Cymbidium sinense, assembly GCA_021442155.1. NCBI lineage: Eukaryota > Viridiplantae > Streptophyta > Magnoliopsida > Asparagales > Orchidaceae > Cymbidium > Cymbidium sinense. Next base: position 12,207,770 of record CM038233.1, on the reverse strand, counting down.
TTTTGTTTGCATTTTGATTTCATACATTGGATAGTTAATTAGTTTATCTTATTTAAGTAGGTTGAATGAGATTTAATTTGATTGTATATTAAATTTGAGAGTCTTTCTTAATTTAACTTAATTTGATTTAATTTTAATTTTTTAGTTTATTTGGTTTGTATTTAATTTATTTGATTTTAATTTTATTTTAATTTGGTTTTAATATTTAAATTAAACTTAAGTTTAATGTGATTAATGATTAACTTAATTAGTTTGTCAGAGGGTGATCAAATTATTAAATTAAGTAAAGATTTGTTTATTTTTTTTTTTAAATTTGATTTCATATTTATTTAGGTTAATGATGCAATTAGTGATTTAATGATTTAAGTTTAAATTAGTATTTGATTAGCATTTAATTGCATTTTATGTTTGATTAAGCTTAAGTTTAATATGATCAATTTAATTGACTTAATTAGTTTATTTAATAGGTGTGATTAAATTAACTAGTAGATTAATTAAGTTTTTGATTTGGATTAATTTTTATGTGATTTATAAAATTAATTTAGTTTATTAAGATGATGGATTAATTTATTAAGTTTGCATTAATTAGATGTTTGATTAATTAAGTTTGATTAAGTCATTAAAATTATTAAATTAAGAGTTTGTTTAATTAGAGATTAATGACTTAATGATTTAGGTTTAATTTAGGTTTTGATTAGTGATTAATTGCATCTTAATTATGTTTGATTAAGTTTATGTTTAATATGATTAATTTGATTAACTTAATTTTGATTAACTTAATTAGTTTATTTGAAAAAAATTAAAAAAAAAAATAAAAATAAAAAATAAAAAAACTTAATTAGTTTATTTGAGGGGTGTGATTATTAAATTTAATTAGGGGTTTGATTTAAGCTTAATTTTAGAGTTAGCTTTAATGTAATTTATTTAAATTAATTTGATTAATTAAGATGATGGATTAATTTATTAAATTTGCATTAATTAGATGTTTGACTAATTAAGTTTGATTATTCATGATTAGGGTTTTACTTGATTTGATTCATTTATTATGTTTATTTGATTTCATTAACATGTTCGATTTAGTTATTAGGTTAAAATATTTAATGCTTAATTAATTATCTTATTCCAAATAGATATGATTTAATCATATATTAATTAAGTTTACTTTAATTTTATTTGGTTTAATTCGATTAGTATTAAATGATTAAAGTTTCCTAAATTTGTTGGGTTTTGAGTTTGATTTAAGATTTATTCATTTAATTGAGTTTTATTAACTTAAATAGGTTTAATCATATTTAGTTTAATTTTATCTAAGAATGATATTTCTCTGACTTGAGATTTGATTAATGATTGCTTAGGTGCTATTTTATTTTTGATTTTGATTTAATACTTAAATTATTTTTAAATTATATTTTAATTAACTCCTTAATTAATTAAACTCTAATCTTAATGTTTGTTTAGGGTTCATTAAGATTCAAAAGATCACATTATTTTCTTAAGAGTCCTAGATGTCAATTGAAGAGATTTAAGCCATTTTGAAGATTTTTGTAAATTTATGAATTTTTATTTAATTTATTTTATTAAAAATAGATAATCTGAACTTCAAAATTTAATTTCTCCCAACCAAGAAGTCCTTTTCACTTGAAGTTTTTATGATAGGTGTGTTTTAACTTTAATTTCAATCCCTGAAAATTTCAACATAATCTAACTTATATTTTGGGTTTAATTAATAAAATTTAATTTTACTAAAACTTAAATTAAGCTCAAAATACTCTTTGGGATTTTAGATTTGTTGGATTCCTCTAGAAAAGAATCCAATGCCTTGTTTTAATTTTGGTTAAGTATTTTATTTTTTATGAAATTTTGAAGTATTAGGTGATTTAAATTAATTTTTATTTTTTTTAATAAAAACAAAATACACGCAGCACTGACGTTAGCCTTTGGGTGGAAGGGCAAAATGACCCATGGCGCTAGGCTATCGATCCGATCGAATGGTCCAAATCGTCGTCGGTGAGGATCGATCGACGGTGATATGAGCGTCGATCGTGCGGTTCGATCAGTCCGGATCGAGCAATCCGGGTTCGGATTTGATACGGACGTCGCGATCACGTCGATCCGAGCCCGATCGAACCGTGTGGTCGGATTCGATCGCCTCAGCCATCGTAGCGGATGCATCACGATCCGAGCGTCGATCCCACAAACCGGGATGGCGGTAGCCCTGGTGAAGGTGTTTTGAGTTTTTTTGGAAAAATGAGAGGTTTCTAAGCCAAAACTTGTCCAAATGGACCGTTTTTGTCGATTAGAAAAAATTCTATTTCTAATTTAGATGATTTAAAGTAAAAATGCAGATTGTCTAGGGAATTCCTAAAATCAGAAAATTAATATAAAATGTGAAATCTAATGTACTGATTTGGCAAAATTTATACCGGGGATGATTTCCAATGACGGTGAAGATTCAAGCGAACTCTTAGGTATGTGAGGAAGATTTAGAGTCATCTTTAGCCTTTGCCTCCCTTCAGAATGTCTCCTTCTCCAATGTCTACCGTTGCCTCACTGGAAGAGCAATTATTTGTATTTTTGAGCTCAAAATGGCTCAAAGAAGTGGGGGATGGGTTGCTTTTTGCTTTAGGGCGATTTTGGGTGTTGAATGGTGGTGGAAAGAAAAGATCTAAAGCCTCATCGCCCCCTCCTTTTATAATGTCCAAAAATACAATCTTTTTTTGAATTTTTTTGCCTCCAAATTGATTGCCATCTTGCTTGGGGTGGTTTGGATGGATGATAGATTGATTGAGGACTTTGGATTTTTTCTCCAAAATCCTTTCTTGCTACCATATTATTAGATTTATTCAATGCAAATATTGGCGAGGAGTTAAGTGCATGTGATGGGTGGAATCCTATGTGGGAGAGAATTTATGAGGGATTTAAATGGGTTGGGTTGGTTTTGGGCTGATCCCAAATGGGTTTGGGCCAGTTTTGATCAGCCCCTAATGGGTTTTAGCTTGGTTTCAAGGGATTTGACCCAATTTGGGTCATATGGGTCATTTTGGGTCAAATTGACCCATTTGACCAAAATTGGCCAAATTAGATTGGGTTATGGGTTGATTCATGTTCAATTGGTTAATTGAAGATGAATGTGATCTTTAGTTTGAATTAATTTGGATTTAATTTAGATTGAAATTGGATTTAGGCCAAATTGATCCTTTAGGCTAATTTGGGCTTAGTTGGGTCAAGTTGACCAATTGGGCTTGATTGATCAAATTGAGTTTAATTATGGCTTTGGTCAAGTTCTAATCAATTTGGAATGAACTTGAGCCATTGGCAATCAATTTGTTAGGTATGATTTAACCGATTTTTATAGGCCAATTGGTCAATTTAGATCAAATGGCCAATTGATTGCAATTGATCATCCTAGGGTGATCAATAATCATGGTGGAAGATTTTGGTGAGCTTGGTTCAATCCAATTTGGGTTGGATTAGAAGGTGGCTCAAATGGGTCCTTTATGTCACTTTGGGTCAAGTGGACCTAAGTGGGTCAATTGATTTGGTTTTGGTTTGATTCAAGTTTAGTTGAACTTATATGAGCCCTGGAATATAAATTCAACGACAATCAATTTGGAGTCTAAGAGATTTTGGCTCATTTGAAATTTTTAAGTCAAAAGGGTTTGACTTGGGTTGGTTTCGATTTGATTTGATGATTGTAGGTTTCATCTATATTTGGGTAGATAATTGAATGAATGATTGATTCAAGAGAAAATTCATTAGTTTTGACTTGATATGGATTTTGGCTAAGTCCAAAGAATTGGCTTAAAGGGTTTAGGTTGAGTTTGGATTTGATTTTGATATAGTTTTGGTCATTTGAATTTGGATTTCATTTATATTTGTGAATATAAATGAAGAAATGATTTATACTGAGATGAATTGAGTTTGATTTGATTTAATGGTAGTTTTTGGCTTATGAATGCGGTTCATATGGCTTAGGAAGGGGTTTTAGGATTTGAATTTGATTTTTGGTTTCAATCATTTGAAGCCAAATTTTGAAATTAGATTTGGAATTTTAATTTGAATTTGAATTTGAGATTTGGTTTCAGAATTGAGTCTGGGTTTGATTTGAGAAACTGTATCTAGATTGGGTTTAGGCTATGGGATAGGTAATTTATTTAAACCTTAAGGCATAGCCTAATCTTATGATTAACACTTCTAAGTCTCTAGGCTTAGGTTAGGTGTTCACCTAATCACTAGAAGTGTCTTATGACTAAGGAGTTCTTAGTGTCTAGAAGGGTCCTAAGTCTAAGAAGAGGAGGTAAAGAGCCCACTCCAAAAGTGAGGTCAACAGGTAACACTATAGAACCTAAAGCCCGCTCACCTTCATCATTGAATCCTCTCAACATCATCTTATCTCCTCGGAGTGTGAAGATGTTGATCCTCAAATAGGCAAGGGTCTTTAAACTCATAATGTTCACTGATGTGCTTGCATCCACGAGAACCCTAGTGAGTTTGAACCTGTCCATATCGACTGTGATGTAGAGGGGACGGTTGTGCTCCAAGTCCCCTAATAGAAGGTCTTCATCTGTGAAGGTAATCCCTTGGGCTTCTTTTGCATAATGTGCTTCCTCACCTATAGTGGTCAGCTGAGCTAAGCATATCTCAAGATCATGGAGGGTCTTGATTAGTGATTCTCTCATCTCTTTGGATAAGACAAGGGCATCGTATATGCTTAGCTAAGATGACAACCTTGTTTGATGAGAAAGGATGTTGTAGTCCACCTTCGGCTAGTCTTCCACAAGTATATCCAAGGGTGGAGCATCCTGTGGAAGGGCTTCTCGATCTTTAGTACCAATGACTTATTCCTCTATCTTGAGGTGTTGTCCAGGAGGTAGACACTCTGGAGGTTGACTTGGTGTCTCTTGAGGCAAAGTGGTGAAAGGTTCTACACACTTAGCCCTGCACTACTCCTATAGGACCCTCGAAATCGGATGATTGCAAGTCTATCTCAAGAGGTGAACTCGTAGTGGATACATAAAAGAAGGGATATCACTAATAAAAGACCTGATTGTTGACACATTGGAGAATCCTCTAGGTTATCTCATCATCGATCAGATTCACCCCCATAAGAGAAGGTTGACTTTGATCGTTGTCCTTTAATGGATCAACCAGAGATCCACTGGAAATGTCATTCAGAAATTCATGTGAAAAAAGAAGGTGATGAATAAGACACTATGGAAGTAGAAGTCGTCCATATGGTCAGAGATATAGATGAACTCTCTGCTCATCACCATCAGCAACAACATGAACCCACAGAACCTGAACCTAAATTCAACATTTATGAAGAAGAATCTTCATAGAAGCAAATAAAAGATGGATCTTCAATCTCTACTAAAGATGAAGAAGAAGAGGATTGAAATGAGAAAGAGATCATGGGTGTTGAAGTTATTTATATGTTTGAACTAGGAAGTGATCAGCCTGGTACACACTTTTATAATCAGCATTGTCAGTCAGCCCAAGCAACAAATATCTCTGCGACTGCACAAGGAGAAGGACAGTCAAGCTCTTCCCCTGAAGATGAGCAAGGAGCCAAACAATAACAAGGAATAGAGGAAGAAGAAGAGCCTGTATTAATTGACGTCGTGGCGCTAGCTAGAGAGCAAAGAGAAATGCAGCGTCAAATGGAGGTCAAATATAAAAAGATTGTATAGCTTGGTACCAAGATGAATGACATGATGGTACAAATGAATATCATAATGGAGATGTTGTAGAAAAATATCACATCAAATGTAGCACCTATCTTGTCTACTAATCAACAAGTAGCTAATAATACAACATCTATACTACCAGTCGCTCTAGTACCTCAAGCTCCTATAGTACATTCTACACCTGAAGCAAGGAATGAAGTTAACTAATTACCTCTTAAGTTGATAATTCAAAATATATCTAGCACACTTGGAACAATAACATATGCTTAGCTAAAAATAATAATCAATGAAAAGATAAAGGCAGTCATAGCTTCAAAGCAAGCTGAAAAGTTGGTGAGTAAGGATCGCCCTTATCCTGCTAAATATGATCAAGTACCATACCCAAAAGGTTACTCAGTGCCGAAATTTAATACCTTCAGTGAGCTTGGTAACCCAAAGCAACATCTAGCCTAATTTAAGACTACTTGTGGTAACACAGGAGGAATGATGAGCTGCTTTTATGTCAGTTCGTCAGTAGCCTGACTTCAGCTGTTTTGAGTGATATGCAAATTTGTCAAATGATTCAGTTAAAACCTTTGCTGAGTTAGAGATGAGATTCGTGAAGAGGTTCACTAGTGCAACTAAGAAAATAACAATCGGACCTTGCTACATGGAGAAAAGATGAGCCAGTGATAAAATTCATTAGTCATTGGCGTAACCTAAGTTTGAAATGCGAGCAACAATTGGAAGAAGAACATGCGGTCCAATCGCTAATAGCAATATGGATGATAAAATGGCATCATTTTTATGTATGGTGTCAATTACAACATTCCAAGACTTGCTTGATATATTTGAAAACGAATCACCTAAGTGAAATCTATTCAGATAAAGCAAAGAGGAACAAACCTTCAGACTCAATAGGAAATGAAACACATGCCACTTCCTATAACTTAAATGGTTAAAAGAGGGTGATATATAATGTGGATAAAGGAAAACAGCTGATGTACAATGATGATAAGGAAAAGAAACCTATCAATTCTAATCCACAACCAAAATTGGTATTAGGAGGCAATGACAAACTTTAAACTTTTCCAAGTGGTGGGGAGCATCCACAATAAGCAATAAGAGATGATGAGTGAATGCGGCAATCTCTTAAAGAAAAGATGAACAATGATTATTTATTTAGAAGAGACAGTGTGGCTAAAATATTTTAAGAAAGCGATTTATAATTACAAATTAAAAGGCACAAGAAGGGATCAAGTCAGTAATCCAAATCAATATTGCATCTTAAAACCCTCCTAAGAGCATATCAATTCAAATATTAATGTATTTTCATAATTTTATTTTGAAAGTTCTTCTAAATGTGCTTTAGAATTCCACCTGCAAGACAGGAGGCATTTTTTTAGTTTATGTTAAGTTTATTTAAGTTGATGTCATGTTATAAGATGAGATACTCGAATATATTCTGATTTAGGTTGACATCGAGCTTTACACTAAAATCCTATCCATGATTGTCATTGTTAAGTTGCAGATTCCTACAGAACAAAAAATAATCTATTGCTACGCATGAAAAGATAGCCATAAATATCAAGAAAAATTTTCTCCCAGATTCGTCAAATGTTGGAATCAAGGTTGGAAAAGCTTCAACCTCTACATTTTGAAGTTTAAGACACGGGTGGGTTCTAATTGTTGAACTCAATAAGCCCACAAATGGTCAAGTTGTTAACGCTCTCCTCACTCAACAAGCCGTAAGAAAAGGCCACAGTGAAAGAGCCCCCGTTCATTAATCCGATGACCACATTACCAACCCATCACAGCTTAAGTCGAAGACTCGAGTAGGTTCTAAAGGTCAAACTCAACAAGCCCAAAGGTCAAACTCAACAAGCCCGCTGTGAAAGAGCCCCTGCTCATTAGTCCAATGATGATAGTTGTTCAATCTCAAACCATATCTAGCTTAGTGATTACAAGCAACCAGGATCTAAGAAATCTTTCTACTTGATCAATAGATCAAGACAATCTAAGAAAACTCTTAATTCAGGGTTGCCTCAAATCAATCTTTATATTACCTACAGTGTGATATCTCAATTTATTCTCAAATGATCTGATCAAGCTCAAAGTACAGATCAAAGCCAATCTCCTCATCAAGTTCATCAAAGCAGAAAGAACGAGGAAGCAATTCCATAGTTCATACAAAGCCTAAAGGAATTTCAGATTATTGATCTTTGCACACATTATTAGGCGATAACTTAACATTGACCTTATATAAGCGAAGGTCGGGTCATCTATATGTACCCTTTAGCGAGTCTATCATGGCGGTGGCAGGATTCATGGCTTCACTTCGACAAGTCAATATGGATCAATCATGCCAGTCCTTCATCAAGTCCGTCAAGCTTAAAGCTAGGCCAGAAGGAATTTTGAATCCGACGAAGCATGGATAAACCAATTCCCCAGCGGAGTCCTTCATCAAAATAAATAAACCAATTCCTCCAACAAACCTAATTAAGCATGAAGCTAGGATTGGAAGAAACTCAGGTTTGCAAGGACATAAAAGAAAAAGATTTTCAACAAAAGCCATTGAAGCAGAGAGTACATGGTGTAAGAACTCTTATCTATCTAACAGGTCGATTTTGAAAAATCAGTCTAGCCAGTCATTTAGCATGTCCTAAATAAGGCATCATACTACTGACAATCATATTAAAGCTCCATAAGCTATTGTAATCGAAGTTAAAATGATCCAAGTTATGTAGCCAGCACACAAATTTAACCCAAAGCATAAAACACATAAATCAAGCCCAAAGCATAAATCAAAGCTGATTTTCTCATCAAGCCTGCCAAAGAAAAAATCACAAAAGTAATAGAGGAATGTTGATGTTAACTAATACAACAAGACGATACTTGACTGATAAAAAGAAGAAGAAGAAAAAAGTACATCATGGGAGCCTAGATTGTAGCTCTTGAAGTTATGATGAATAAATTGCTAAAGATTGATGCTCACTCTCAGCCAAATGTAAAGCATCAGTAGCTCTGGTCAAGGCGGTATCATAGCTTGGTGACGATCCGTAACGGTGTTGCTATGCTCAAGCTCTTATCTGCCTTGCGACTCCGATCTGTACGGTCTGTTTAACTCAGAAGAGGCATCTATCAAACTCTAATGGTCATGTTGTAGAGCCTCAGCACTCTCCTCAAACTCATCATGGTGTTCTAGTCAGACCTCCCCTCAAGCTTGCTGCTCGAAGCTCGCCAGATCGATAGGATAATCTTGGCGATCTCATCCGTGAATCAAAACTCTACGTCTCTACAAAGAGTCTCTATGTACCTAAGAACTTGGTCCTCCAAGCTAGTACGTGCTAGAAGATCCAGAATGGTGTTCACATATGATGTAAAGCTGTCTAGTGACTCTGGTGAATCCAAAGTAAGCCAAGAAATAACGTCCCTCAAAAACACCAAGCTGTAATTCTACATGCCCCTGTCACGTGGATCTGACGTATAGGGATATTGATGATAGATCTCAGACTCATAACCTACATCAGGTACTGCAAGAAACAAATGAAAATAATCAGCATAAAGTGGAGTAGTAAATGTAAAGAAGTGCAACTAAAGAACAAAGAGAGGAAGAAAGTACCTGAACATGGCGAATTCGGCTCAACTGGTGTATCGTAAGTAACGTAATCCTCGAGGACCCTCACTATCTAATAAGTTTTAGGGCTATGTGCTGGCTCAACAGAAACTCCGCTAGGCATGAGATGTCTCACCTCAAAAGTCTCCTTAGGACAATGGGCAGAGTCAGGCTCAATAGAGAAAAGTGGCTCCCCAGAAGGAGTAGAAAAATCTTAAGTGGTAGTATTAAAGGCCGACATGTGCGATAGCCCAACTCCAAAGTCTTCAATAATATCTCTAAAACTATGTGACACCTTTGGCACCTCATTAGAAGTCATTAACTGTTATGGAGGTGGACTCATGGAACAATCAACTAAAGCCAGCATAGGCTCTGTAGGCTGGCTACTCCTATGTCTGCGAGCTGGTGAAGAAATCTTAGTGTAGCTAGGAACAAAATTCCTAGCTCTAACACTGCTATGAGGAGGGGTGTCTTTAGCTCTAACCTGCTTATCAACTATTGTATCTATCACAAATCAAATTAAAATATTAGATGCATCGAATATATTTTAATGATGCAATAAAGAAGATCATAGAAGTATTGAAAAGAAGAAAAATAGTAATTATACCTCTAACTGTGTCTCGGTGGTGGCCGTCGAGGCCTTTGACCGAGGAACTCACAAAACCTCACCGCTCATGTATCATGGCACGCTTAAGAAAGGACCAAAGGATAGCATACCCAAGTGAGGTAGATAACTAACTCTGTGACTCTTGCGAAAGTGAGCACCAGTGAGCCTCGATAAATGTAGCCAAACAACTGAAGTAGTCAATTAACATCTCTCGAGGGGAATCATCTTGATCTACTTAATGTCTACTACACTAGGGATGAATGGCCTACCATCACGACCAGTTGATTAAAAGAAACCAAACTATCGTGCAACTAGGTTGGGCTGGTAGCCCTATATAACAACTAACTGTCCATATCGATAACAAAACTATCCTGGACATATACTAAAAAAGTACTCAGATACTCTAAATGTTCAACGGCCATGAAGCAATGAATATCTGTCAATCTCATCAAGACTGTCAATAAGATCAACCTCTACCAAGTCAGATAGTAAACCAAATATATCTGTCTGGTGAACTAACAGAAATCGATCTATGACCAAATGAGGAGTGAAGAAGAACATGTGAATATGCTCCATCTTCAAAGTAGACGATGCTCGATATAGCTACAAGACTGTAGGATATCCTTGCCCTAAAAAAATGCATGATACTCGAAACAAGCAAATACACCATGTATGTGGAGGTGAACCCAAGCGTACAAGTACTGTAATGGTAGAGTCACATCTCATAACTCTAAAGAACCAGCCTCAAAAATCACCCCCAATATCCTGTAAATCCTAGCTAACACTGCGGGGGCAAGAGAAATCCGTTCACCTGGAGAAATCCTCCTGGTTGCTAATAAATCACCTGGATGAACTGATCCCTCTATAATGGGAAACACGAAAATGCAGAGCCATGTCACTATAAATTCAGCTAAGAATAAATCCTCGCTCAATCCCTGTAGGGCTAGAGAAGTCGCATTTGCTAATAACATAGGCTCCACAGTCTCCTCAGATAAGTAATTGCCATCAAACACACTCAATCGAAAAGGGTAATGTAGTGCTACAGTCTCCTTAGATAGAGCATAATCCTATAAGAAGCTCTGAATCTATGTACTCACAGGTAGTGTAGCTCATGATCATCTAGAATGTCCTGACGCCCTAAAAGTCTAGTGATAGTGGTTCAGAAGATCAATATAAATAGAAGGTATAGCTAACCTACCTTGTTGATCAAAATCATCTTAAAGTTGCCTGCGAAATAACTCCTCATCAGGTGGAACACACTCCTCATAGTGGTAACCAAGTATCGGGAGACCTGACACAACCTATAAGTCCCAAAGGGCAACTGTCAACTCCTCTAAGCTGATCCAATATGTTACTACTAGCATCCCAGAACTCCACTACTCCATGAGCCCAAGAAGAAGGCATACCTACAAAATCAAATAAAGACACACATACTGCCTCATAAATGCCAGCTCTCCGTAAAGTAACTTTGTAAGCCTACAAGCTGTATCTAGCCCATGTGACATATCTAGGTGGAGGACTAAGAATCTTGCCAATAGATGAATCTTGAAGCAAGTCTGATGAGCTCAACTATAGCTGATGTTGGGTCAGAAGTCAAGACTGCCTCTCGTCCATCAATCTTTGTCAGCGGGCTATAAAATATCATAGTATCCATTCGACACACTCTTGTGTTATCAGAGGATTGTAGTCTCCTCATTTCATCTTAATGGTAGCCACCCAATCTGTGGGATCCTCAGAAGCAACAAACTTGAAGTATAGTCAGGAAGAATGGAAGAGCACGCAAATAAACCCTGGTACAAGTCACGTCCCCTCAACATATCGGTGTGCTACTCAATCTTATCCCTGATATGAGCATCTCCATGAGGATCGTGTATGTCAATCTCTGACCAAATAGCCTCCTCGCTAAGCTTAGCGGATGACAAATCATCAGGTCTTCTCCAGCTGAATATTGTCTTGTCAAGTGATAAGAGAAAGGACACATAAAAATTCAAATGACAGCATAATAAATCATCAAAAAAAATGGAAGTTATACTAAGAAGCAGTAAAAAGAAGTAGAACAAAAAAGGGGGGAGAGAAGAAAACCAAAGGGTCAACTAGTTTTCAACAAACGTGACTCACTTCATGTGAGAATCACATTTGTTGGGGGGCATTTGTTGTCCTCCATATATGTGTCACAAGTCGAGTCAAGCCTATAAGTCGAATTCGATGAACTTCAGAAGTGATAGTGCGCAAATTAGGGCTCAAAATGCACTGGACATCACCAAAAATAGTTGAAATGACCTCTTATCGATGAACAGACTTTTCTATTGTGTTCAGAATGTCAAAATTGACTAGAATATAAATATTGCACAATCTAACGATCAAGCAATCGAGCTATCAATATGTCGACGCGTATATTAGAGTTAGGAAGTTGCGACAATGTCTGAACCACCTCTGTTCATAAAATTGGTCATGTTGTTAGCTTTAAAATATCAAAAACTACCAAATGAGACTGTCCACATTCAGTTCAGGCGAGTCTGTGCAAATGTTGAATGATCAGAAGTGACAGCGCACAAATCAAGGTTAAAATACACGGGATTTTGCCAAAATCAACCCAAATGACTTCCGATCAATGAATGGACTTCGCCATTGCATTCAAAATGTCAAAAATAGTTAGAATATAAATATTTTATAACTTGTTGATCAACGGATCAAGCGATCGAGTCATCAATGTACTTGCATGCATACCGAGGTCAAGAGCGTCGACACAAGCCAAACAACCTCCTTTCATGAAATTGATTGTGCCCTTAGCTTCGAAACGTTGAAATCTATCAAGTAAGACTATTCACACTCAATTTAGACAAGTCTGCGTGAAAATTGAGTGGTCAAAAAGTAGCGATACACATTTTTGAGCTAAAATTGACTCAAATTGATGTCTCAACCAAACGACCTCAATTGTGAAACGAATTCATTGCATTGAATGTCGCAATAACCTTGAATTGATATATATATTAATTATCTAATCATGTTAGTGTAAAGTTCACATTAAAGTTGATTAAGCAATAAAAAATCAATTTAAATCCCTAAATACCTAAAATCGATCCAACTAGTTCATAACCAGCTCTCCCATGCTCGATTCTCGCTCATCCGTCTCCCTCTGCGCGCACAAGGACCCGAAGCTTCTCCACAGCTCAATCCCGCCTCCTTCATGCAATCGAACGACCTCCCTCTTCACGTATGAGGATCACACGTTCGAACCGCACGAAGCCTGCGCAAGCCTTCTCCAACTCCTCCAACTCCTCCACGCGTGATTCAAACGGGGGATAATCGTTCCCTCCTCAAGAAAACCGCAAATCCCTCCCATTTTTGGTTTCTTTCTTCCTTTTTTCTCCAGAAAACCGCAAGAGCTCTCTTCTACTTCTTCTTCCCTCCAAAACCAAAAAAACTCTCCCCACTTCCTCCTCTCTCCAAATCGCAATCGGTAAGTTTCTCCTTCTTTCTTCTTCTTCCTTTTCCTTCTTCTTTCTTATTCTTTCTTCCCTTTTTTTTTCTTCTTCCCATTTTTCCTTCCCATCTTCCCTTAGCAAAACCATCCTCACCCTCTCTCGGTTTGCCTCCTATAGTATAGGATATTCACTTGTACCACTTTAGATCGTGAAATCATGGCAAAATCTGTTTAGCAAAACAATCCCCCCACTTTGACGATATATTCCATAGATCTACAAACTTTGGCTAATCTACTTAGCCCTCCCCATTCTCTATTCTTCCTTTACATGATAAGAGAAAATCAAATCCTATTATTGCTAATATTGTTGCTAGATCAGCTGCACTATCACACAAACTTATGAAGGTTGCCAATTGTGAATGTATGAAGGAATATGTTTGAAAATGCAAATAGGTTGAGATATATATGTGCTTGCATCTCTTTTCAAGTTCCAAGACCCCGCCAATGCCCCATAAGGCGTAGCGGGTGTGAAAGGCTGTGGTGTCAAGACACCACTCATTCTCAATAGGTAGAACAACCAAAAAAATTGTTAGATGTAGCCCCCCTAGCTGAAATGTTACCAAAATTTCGATTGAAATTCGGGACTTAAATAAATTCAAGTGGAATTCATCTAAACTTAAATTAAGTAAGAAAATACATGATAAACATGAAGATAAATATTAAATCAAAGAGAAATAAAAGGAGAATACTTAAAGGATAACTAAAAAAAGAAATATAACAATGAAGTAAAATACTTACTTTAAATGCAAGCAAATTCCCTTCCTTTCTTCAAAATATTAAAGGGTTATGAAATGTTTTTCAAGCAAATGATATCAAAGGCAAGACTCCTCTTAGCCTTATTTATAGGAAAGGAAAGCCATCTTTGTGGGATCCACTTATTAATTAAACTAACAATTAAGTACAATGACGGGTGCGACATACGTAAAACATATCACAACAACCTTGTTCCATATTTGTATCAAATCAAATGCAAGTGAAACTTAAGGAGGTTAATACTAAGCTCATAAGATATTTACAATAAACTTAAAGTCTAATTTTCAAATAAACATGGAGCTTGATGTAGAGTTAATGATGAATCCATATTGGGTTTAATAGTTCTTATATAAATATGGATGTGACTACGATGCTAGCCAATAAACATAAATATGAGTAAAATAGTAGACACTGGAGTTATTATAACTTATTCCAAGTGAATTAAAAATGATTTAAATTGAACACAGTCGAGCTTGAAAAATGATGATGAAGCTTGATAATTCATTTATATTCTATAGCAAACTATAAGGGTTAATAGCTAATTAGTTAAGAAAAACTAATTGAATCTTGTGGCTTATGTTCTATCATGTGTGAAAAATGATTGAAATAGAACAAGTCAAATGCAAATATAACTTTGAATTCATGTTATACTTATGAGGAGGTTACATGAAGCTAGAAGGTTAATTTTCAAATGAGATAGAGCTAAATTCAAACCCTAAAGTGAGATTCATAAAGAACAAGTCTTCTTATGTAATCTATATATTGGAATGTCTAATTTAAAATAGATTTCTAAAGAAGGCTTCCATTGAACACAAAATTGGCACATATGAAATTTGTTGAGTACTATCTTCAAGTTGAGGTGAAAATCAAATGAATTTCAAAAGAGATTTTCACTAAAAATGAGCAACCTATTGGAAAGACTATAAGCCAAATGATATTTGAGAATTAGAAAATCTAGTAAGTAAGCTAATTACGAGCAACATTTTAAATTACAATCTAAATCAAATGCCAATGGATTCGCAACACATCGTATAAGCGAACATAATGCCTTAATTAAGGCATTCTCAAATACCGCATGTAGACTATCTTTGAATATTTTAATTCAAGTGTTTGAGGATGATGCGCGATTTTCTTCCCGGTTTAGTCTTAGGATTAGGTTCGGGGTAACAAAACATAAAATATATTATAATAATTTCAACTTAGTAAAATATCTGAGTAGCTAATTTTATCATGTGGCAGCAGATCTGATCCTCTGTTAGGAGCTAAATAAAGTTGACAGGATCTAAAGCTCTCAATTATATTCGATTCAATCAATTAACTACCCTGATGATGGCTGTGTTGAATGGTGATTTCAACCAAAGGGGATACTCCTATCAAAATGTGATTCTAATTTCAAATTAAATTAACTCAAATTGAGTGTCAATCTAAAAACTATTTAAATAAAATTCAATCATTAAAGCTTAAAGCAAAACTTAATCTATCCACTTTCCGCAATAGTTTGTCAGAAGTGACAAATTAAGAAAATTTTTATCTCACAAAGGAGTCAATGTCAAATCAAGTATTCTGCTATGTTCACTCTTAATTCTATCTCATGTCGAAGTGATGTACCATGTCCTTTCGATCAAGGCTTGGCTAGTAGGCTCCATAGATGAAGCAATTACGACCAAAGTTCTGTGGTTTGGTCAAGAAAGCTCTATTATATTACAATATCATAACCCATATGTTCCCCAATAGCTTTCCCTTGAGTTGTGAATCATGTGGTATACTTGATAGGGCAAACATCCCTTCTCCAAAGGTGGTTTAAGATTGTCTCCTTAGACAAACACCACCCCAGGTCTACAAGAATTTCTTGGATGACATAACCCATGTATTGCTGATAAGGGTCCTTCGGTTAGGTTGGGTCGACTAGCTCCTCTGACTAAGTAGACTAGGGATCACAATGGCCCAAGATGATGGAACCATGGGATCTAAATCGGGCATGTCATCATTCCCTCAACCATCCGGTTTAAGCTAAAATGATAAATTTTAAAATTATAAATCTTAAACTCCACATGCTGCTGCTATACTCTATGCATTAAGCGATCTAATTACTAGCCTTAATCGAAAGTTCTCTCTCACTTATTAGGAGGGGTAATTAATTATAGGGGCTTGCGCCTATAGGAAACTTGGAACCATATCTAAAGTCCTCACTTAATGAGGACGAAATCTCTGGGTAGTGACTTATCTACTATTCCATCTGCCTTCTGAAAATTACACCGACACATCATAAATCATACTCTCTTCAATCAATATTGTTGAGAGATTGGTAGCAAATTTTTAGAGCCCACAGCCACTCAGCTCATTTGGTTAACTTGAAAATCTTTAGCTTAGTGCAATTCAATCTTAAAATGCCTCCTTTAGATGCAAAGTTTCATAAAATACAAAATTTCATTTATTTTTATATTTGGAAAATATAATAAATTCACAAAGTCAACTTTAGTTAAACTAGAAGGGAAATAAACAATGAGTGGTTAATATTTTGGCATCTCTATAAAATATTTTGGCAACCATTACCATACCAAATATTCATATACAAAAATTAATTTGTGTACAGTTTTTTATAATATAATATTTAAGTGACACTACTTGTAATACTTGATATAATATATTTCAAATTTTAAAAAAGTAACACTATATTTTTTATATCTACATTCCTCTTTTCAAATTTCACATGTTCATATTTTAAATATTTTCAGCGAAAGGTTACAAATTAAATAATGAAGGCAGGTTTAATAATTTTGGCAAGAGATAATTCAAAATATATTGTCAGCAAAAGATTTTTGAAAGTGGCAAATCTACTCTAATTAAAATATTCAATGTAATAATCTTAATATAAATGTTCTCAATGAGGAGCTATTTTTTTCCTAAGAGTCGCCTATATTATATCATATAGGTTTCTTTATTCCTTCTAGCAAATATAGCTTTTTAGTGCTACATATAAACAAGATATATGACACTTAAGGAAGCTTGATATTTACTATAATTAATATTTTTCAAGAGTATTTAAGTTGTCCTTTAATGGCACCTAACAGATATGGTATAATATAAACACAGATTATAATAATTTGTAATTATTTGTATTTTCTTAATTAAATAATATTTCCTATTCTTCTTTTATTAATGAAATGCTAAAGAAAAAATTATAAAAATAATAATATAAAGTAATTCTTTCTTGATATATATAGAATTTATGGAGATGTGTTTTGAACATTCCTTCTTTGGAAAAGAAGGATGTTTTCTTTGCTTGTTTGTATAAGCATTAGATGATGATATATTACCTTAGAAATGATAAGTGAAGGAAAAACATTAACTCATTATTCATGTTAGCATCAAAAATAGAAAATTGAAACAACTCCAAAGGCCACTTTATGTTGCTTTTCATTGGCTCCTTTATTAGTCTGCCACCAACTAAAGATGTGAACGTCCTCAGTCAAGTTTTTTGGTTATTTTCAGCTACAAAACCTTTCTTTATTGACATTATCATATACATTTTTAAAGACAAAACTAACATATTATTAAAAAAAATTCAAAAAGATACAAAGATAAAAGTAGTCAAGGCTCCAATAGATCAAGATCCAATCTTCTAAAGATCAAACGTTATCACATTCTTGATGAGTATGGAGCTTAATTATGATTATGATGAGTTTGATACTAATGCCATTATAAATCACTCTAGAGTTGGTTATGCTCTCTAGGTTATCAGATCCATTTTCATTTTATTGGCTTTTCGCTTTCTTTAGCCAAAGAATGATTTTGAAAATTTTGACCATGTCATTTATGCCTTTCATATAGCCTCTATATGCCTTGATGTTGTGGCTACTATTATGCTTGTGCTCTCAAAATTAATGGTGGCTACCTCAAGTGTGTTGCTTGTCGTAGTTGATTCTACTTATTAATTGCCTCATAATGTCTTCAACAAACAAAGCTCTTGAGAGAGGATAATTGATTGGGTTGCAAAACAGTTTAGGATAAGAGATGAAGTTGTACATGACTTGGAGAATTGCTGACCAAGAAACTTACAGGTTGCGGACAATGTATGTAGTACAAGCAACCTAGGAGATTTTTTAGGTCAAATTCAAAAACTCAAATTTATTTTTTTTAATTTAAAATTTAAATTTTAAGTTTATAGTTTTAAAACAAGGTGGTTTTTCCCTTTAGATATTTTATGATTTTTTCTATATTATTGACAAGTTATATTATTTTGATGAATATAAACATATTAAATGAATTTTAAATTTTATATGTTGATTTTCTCAACTAGAAGCTGAGTTGTTTAAGCCTAAGATCTTTGTAATTGATATATATATATATATATATATATATAAAATAATTTTTTTTGAAATTGATGCTATCTCATTTAAATATAAGTGACTTATATTTCATTTACTTAGAAATTGTTTTTACCTATTTAAAATATATTTGATTTCTTATAATTTTATTTTTTTAAAAAACATATAAAACCAATCTTTCCACCAGGTTGCTGAAAAAGCTCTTTGTTCGTTTTTAACTTGAAAATTAGCTAGCGTTTGACTAATTTTTATATACCTATTTATTTAACACAAGTTATAAGAAAAATATTTCCATTTGATCATGTCCTACATACATACACACACACACACACACACACACACACACACACATATATATATATATATATATATATAAATTAATAATAATAAGAGTCTAAGATGAGTTTGTTATGATAGCCTTCACAATACTACTCTTGGCATGCTATCAAATTGTAATAATTTGTGTATACTATACCTTGCTAAAAAAAATCAGTGAAAATGTAACAAATTAATATAAATAAATTAAATGTTTTCCACATATACTTCTTGACATCTCATATCTCTCATATTTATATTTATCACCAAATTCTATTTTAAATTTCTTAAAAAATCGTCCATCATTTAATCTAATTTTTAATTGTTTTGAAACAACTAATAACAAAAAGAAGGTTAAAAGTTAGATGCATAGAGATTAATAAGTGTTTATGAATACAAACATATAATCATTTATTATAGCCCATTCCAAAGAATAAAAGAGGAAAAACATAAAATAAATATAAAAAATATCTTCATGTGAACCATACTCTAACCATTGATAGTGGCCACATAAAATATCGAAAGATTACTAATAGGGTATGATCATAACCAACGCATAAAACAAAACACTGCTATCATACATCACAATTTAATTGCCATCATCAGAGAGCCGAATAATCATAGAGTATAGCAATATAATATTTTTTTATTTGAATCAAAAGTGTTTTGTTAAAATATTCTAGCTAAGCCTTTCAAAGATGGGGGATAGTGTGAGATAAGATCTCTAGATCAAAGAGAAATAATATCTCAATTAATTAGAAGGGCTTTCTTCTCTGGATAGCAATCAATATATAGTACTTAGCTTCTTTTTTTAAACACTTGGAAATTTTCCTCAGCTTGAGTTTTTGTTGCTCTTTTAGCCTTTTCTTTCAAGCTTTCTTGAGTCAGCTCGGTAGCTAATCTTTTATTGATTATAAAATAACATAAAATGAAGTCCCAATTAGGGATTAAACCCTCAAACTAAAAACTCACAAAAAGGAATACTATAAAGAAAACTAAAATGGAAATGGAACCTATATATATAGTGCTTAGCTTTAGGAGAGCTTCCAAATGATGACAATTATGGAGTTAATAACTATGAAAACATAAAGACGAGTTGTCGATGAGCCAACGGAAGTCGAAAATTTGGAGATGGTGGAGGTAAGGAGGCTGTAGACGTGCATTGCAATGGCCCAAACTAGGATCCCAATGACGAGAGTTTTGGCAAGGAGGACGACGGGATTTGTCATAGAGAATGAACTCTTCCTTAAAATATGATGCTCATCACACTTTACGTTCTTAGAAGAAATATCTGAGAAGGAAAAGAATAAAATATCAAAGATAGATTATAAATTAGATAAAAAAGCAATAACAAAGTACCACATTAGAAGAAATTATTTATGCATTTGGAGTGGAACCACGTGGGAGAAATCTATGCGAATGGTGATTGAAATTACCCTTCTTAGTAGAGGAGCGTTCCATTGTGATGACTAAGGCTAGATTTAGATTTTTTTCTCTATAGAGCAGGTTGATTTATTTGTAGTTGTTTGTCATTTTTAATATATTTATATGCTTTAGTGGAAAGATAACATCAATTCAAATTATGGAAGTTTTTAATGAATTTACAATATTTTTTGTTATGCATATGCACATAATAGATATGATATAGAAGGAAGCTATAAACTATTAGCAGTATAATTATTAGTATATTATTGTATAAATACAAATTATTACATCTTGATAACATGCCAAGGGTAGATGTGAGAGACAAGTAATTATTTTAGTGTGCTGAATTTATATATTTATTTAAGTAGAGAGAGATATCTATTAATCAATTCCAATTGCTCATTTCCATATTTATCCAAAATACCTAATTTGCTTCAATAAACCATATGTAGTTTAAGATAATTCTTAAGCATACTAAATTTGCTTCAATAAATCATATTTATTGCAAGATGCTTCTTAGGTGACCCAAATATCTTTTAAGAAACTTCTTTTATTTAAATGGGATAAGTTCATTTGAGTAGATTATTTCCTTTATTGGGACAAATTCATTATAATTTTCATTTTCCTTGAGAAAATCATATTTACTTAAGCACTTTTATGCTCCATCCGCCTTTCTTCATATTTGAACCTCATTGCAAACAACAGCAATGGCTAGAATCCCTACCACATTAGCATGATGCAATCTCGTAGTCAGCATTCTTCAAATATGTTATCACTTACCACGACACTTTCCACAGCTTCTCAAGCATTGTCATTTTATAAATACTTGATTTAATGCCTTTCTCAATTTCTTTATTAACTAGACATCCATAAATGATGCATTTGTCATTAGCAGCCCTCTCACTCAATGCTCGTGCCACAATTGCCATATGTTTGATATGCATTGTAGCCATCTTTTGGAAAATCTATATTGTAATACTCTCCTTTAAGATCTACACCACAAACATCTCTAGCAAAACTTTTTTTTTTTTTTTTTTTAGGGAAACCCCATTATACGGGGGTATTTTATTGCCACAAAAAAAAAAAGGTTACAAGGTCCTTAAAGGGGATAAACTCCGAAACTACTACTCAAAGAGCTACAATCAGCCTAAGGAGTAAATCCCCAACTAAGTACATCCAAGAGCAAAAGAAAACCATAAAGCAAACAAAAGAGACAAGATGATAAACATAATAAGCTAAAGAAGAGATAATATGCTCGATGGTTGTAATAGTACTTGGAAAATGGAGCAAACTCGAGCAAACCATTTGAAGGCAATGAGCGAATGAAGGTCGAAGTAACGGAAGGAGAAAGAGTCCATGACACTGCGAAGCAACCTACAAAAAAAAAAAACTAAACACCTACAAGTTTAAATACAAAAGAAGTTTGATCCAGTTAGATAGTGCAGACAAAATATAATTGCTGGATAAATTGGAATTGATAGTGAAGAAGAGGGATAAAGAAGGCTCGCTCATTCACACAATTTGGGGCAATTGCAATTAAGAGCATCCAAACATGAAGGATACCACAAAATGCAACTACCAACCAAAGAGAAGTGAAATCCTCCACCATCCTATCCCACAAACCAGATAGAGCTATTGGAGGTCGTCATTTGAGACATCATATATGCTGTCCTGAAGGACAAAGACAATCGAGACAGTGCCCCCAACACAGAAAGAAAGAGAGAATCGAAAATGAAAGTGATTCAATTCCAACACAATCCAAATACTATTAACAGCCAGAAGCAATGGGATGAGCAGCAGGTGCCGAAGAACAACCAGATACAGAGACTCCCAAATAACAATTCTGCAGCCATAGATTGCACTTACAGAAACAGTAGAATCCCAAACACCAAAATTCCATATAAGGTGAAACAGAAGGCTCCACGGATCAGCCAAACAAACAACCGTAAGCCCCAAATAAAGGAACCGAAATAGACAAATAGAAAAACGAACATAGCGGTGATTGAAACCGAGCCATGGAAAGCTCCAATCAAAATCAGTCACCAAAAGGCATGTAATAGGGTAGCCCGTCAACAAAACCTAGAAGACATATACATACGATTAATAGCGAAACCAACACCAAAAGCTAATGCTGCCAGCTAAGGTCTCACTTGCATATACAGTAGAATCCAAACACTAACAACCCATATAAAATTCCATAAGGTCTAATGAAGGCTCCGCAGTTGCCCAAACAACAATCCCAAATTAAAGGAACCACGAAACCAATTAAAGAACAATCAAGAAAATCTAGCGAGGATAGAACCAAATGAAAAAAAAAAAACAGAATGTTCCAGTTCATAAACAACAAGCCCCAAATAAAGGAGCCAGAATTAAACAAAGAATCGAACTATATTGGGTGAACCAGCCCAAGTAAACATTGAAATAGGATAGCCAGTCCAACAAACCAAAATAACAAATACCTACCGATTAATATCAGACCAATACCAAAAGCTTATGCTGCCTAAGGATGCACTTGCAAATACATTAGAATCCAACACCAAAAACCCATTTAAAATTCCATATAAGTTATAACAGAAGGCTCCACAGTTCAGCCAAACAACCGCAATCCCAACTTAAAGGAACCAGTCAGAAAACAATAAAAGAACAATCAGAGACATCAATTCGGATAGAAGAACATAATTAAGGGGTGTTGGACCGTCAGGTCCAAGCAATACCAAGCCAACAGAAGACATGCGTTGTTTAAATTCTGCAATAGGGTAGCCCAGTCCGATCGAGGTTAACTAGGCCTTTCAGATGATGAGGTAGAGTTAAGTTATCAAAGATAGCTCTATTGTTCAGTCTAGCACCTAAGTTTGCTAGGTAGTCGGCGCATGCATTGCCTTCCCTCCAAACATGAGAGGATAGCTGAATTTAGAAAGGAGAGTTGATATGCTTGAGCACGTAAAACAATTCAGATACCGGTTTAGAAGTTAAGAGGTCAATAATCGAAAGCATCCACTTCAATCCGGATGTTAAACCATGTTGAAGGTAAATCTCAAGTGCATAGTACACCATAAGTTCAAAGATATGGAGCAACAGTTTGTAAAGGAAAAGCAAAAGCATAAAGAGCTTTACCTGTAGTTTCTAAAAATACCACCACCAGTAACCATTACGTGCACCGAACCATCCGTAATTTTAATAAGATTGTTTTGGGTTTAATAATAACGACCTTTTCAGAGACATATAGTTCGAATAGGTAGCTGAAGACCTAATTTGGCAGCCACAATAATACAACCTTTGAAGTGTTTCTGCTTAATTAGGTTGGCATTAAATAGCTCACTAATTTTGTATTTTATTCTAGCCATAATTTTTCTGTGATTCATAGCTATACCGTTGTGTTTTGCTTCGCTTTACGCCATCCATATAAACCAAATAATAATACTAAGGTAATTTTGATGTGACCTTTAGGGATGTTTTAAAATAAATATCAAGGAGTTGGTATATGGATAAGGAACCATTGAAAAGGTCATTGTTAAAAGATCATCATCATACCACACGACTTGATGCAATGGCCCCATTCACAAAAAAAGATGATTAACCTCTTGATGTGAAAACAACAATAACATTTAGAGGGTAAGTGGAAGCCTTTGTTCCACATTAAGGAATCAATGATAAAGTTCTTAAGAATACGCCAAACAAGAATGGAGTAAGTAGTAGGAATATTGTTATGCCATATTTTGTCATAAACATTAGAGATTTCAACATTTCTTTTATTATATATCCAAACATTTTTAAAATTAAATTCACCATTCTGAGATAGTTTAAATAGGATCGATCCTTGTTGGTGAGGAGATCGAATGAAATTAAGCTTATCAATTATAGAGGATGGGATGTATTCAGAAGTTTAGACATATTCCACTTATTATTATGCCGAATGAGTTAACTCTAATGGTATCAGTAGAATGCGATGAAAGTAATTATCAATGGACCCGGTACCAATCCGTTATCTTGCCAAAAAATAAGAGTTTTTTTATGCCCCAAGTAATTTGTGACTCGACCATCCATTTGATGCTACATAATCTTCTCAAAGTCGAGAGTCTCTAGAATTATAGGAACAAGTTATAGGGTGCTTCCCTTGGCAATATTTAACATTCATGAAGTTTGCCCAAAGATTATTATTGCATCTAAAGTTCCACCAAAGTTTGTATGAAAATGCATTGATTGTATCTTTAATAGTCTTACAAGACCACCTTCCTCAAGGAACCACAACATTTTGCCAAACGGACCAATGCATTTTTTTTGGTAGAAGTGTTAGAGCCCCAAAAAATTTATTTATAAGCCTCTCAATCCTGATGATAGAATTGGTAGGCACAATAGATTGAATGAGATAAATAGGTAAGGAATTGAGGGTGCTCTTAATCGAGTAAACCTACCAAAAAAGATAGAAAGTTATATTCCCAAGAAGAAATACGATTAGAGATCTTTTGGATTATATCATCGAAATGATGTGACCACCTTTATGTCCTTTGAAAAGAGGGCACCAAGGTATTTAAGAGCGATGTTGCTTAAAATTAGTGATACGTTGAATATGGTTAATCTATTGATGGAAATTTTGGATGAAGGAATAAAGCAACATTTTGTCTTGTTAAGAAATAATCCACTTTCCTTTCCAAAATTCTTAAGTAATTTCAAGATAGTTTTGATATGTGGGATAGAAGCATTGCAGAAGATGATAAAGTCATCAGCAAAACTAAGATAAGAAACAGGAATGCCACCACGAGTTTTATAAAGCAATTTAGGTTTATAAAAGAAAATATCATTCAAACACACGGAAAGGTAGTCAACAATGATAAAAGAGTAGGAGAGAGGGTCTCCTTGTCTCAAGCCATGGGTAGATGTGAAAAAACCGGTCGACTCACTATTGATGATCACAGAAAACCAAGCATTGGTGGCACAATTTTTAATAAGATGAATAAGCAGCTTGAGAACCCAAAAAGGCTAAGAATCTTAAATAAAAGTCCCAAGATAGATTGTCAAAAGCTTTGGATATATCAAGTTTGAAGATAATGTTTCCACCTCGGTGGGAAGCGTCAATGTCATGGATTAATTCTTGGGCAAGGAGGATGTTATCAGAAATACCTTTCATAAATCACTGATTAGAGATAATATTGGGAAAGCCTAATTGATTGGAGATTAGTTTAGCAATTAATTTATTGAAAAAGGTGCAAAAGGCGATAGTCACCCAGTTTCGGTTTGGATTTTAGGGATAAGAATGATGGAGGTACTAGCGAAAGCTCTAGGAAGGGGGTTTCCCTCAAAAAAAATCAAAAACCGCATTAATCAAATCAATTTTAATAGTGGACCAGCAATGTTGGAAGAAATGGGTAGTAAACCCATCAGGGCCAGCGATAGAGTCCGAGTTCATGTTATTAAGGGTATCACTAATCTCAGCTTCCGTGGGGCACAATGTGAGTGAATTGTTTTGCTCAGGGTGATCAGGGAATCAAGTGAGTGAGGATTGGAGATATCAATAAGTTCGGGTTGGTATTAAGTAAATTTTTAAAATGGTTATCGAAGTCTTGTAATACTTTTCTTTGCCTGATCCAACCGCCATTCTCATTTTAATTTTTTGATAGAGTTTAGAACTTTTCTTTTTTGAAAAGAGCGTGAAAATATTTTGTATTTACTGCCATCCGTTATTTGTTTACTAGCGACTTTTGGCCAATAAGTTTCTTCCATATTTTGAAATTTAATCGGTGATCCTTTGCTTCCTTAAGTTGGTCATGTTTGCTTGAGTCCATGATGACGCTTCTTCAAGAGAACAAACCAAATTCTCCATACTTTTAAATTCACAAAATGTTTTAAAATGATGTTTGTTCCACCAATTTAGATTTTGTTTGAGGCGTTTAAGTTTGAGCCAAAACGGATCATACCTTTAGAGTTGTCGGGGTGAATGGGAGCCATCCAGTTCATAGAGACAACATTCAAAAGTCATTATGTTGCGTCCACATGTTTTGAAATCTAAAGGGGAAGGAGAATGTCTAAGAGGTGGGGGTTCATAGAAATAAGAAGGCGTGATCCAGAGTGTTCTACTCAAATGTTCCACGTGGTGTTTGGCCATTGATCAATCAGTGAGTTAAATAGGATACGATCGGCGTTGCCAAAGTCTAGTTGTTCCAAGTGAAGTTAGAACACGAAAACCGATGTCGGTTAAGTTACAATCAAGGATCATATTACAAATCTTCCATGGAGTGAGTGTTAGGGGAGGAGCCCCCCCTTCTTTCGGATGCCGTAAGAATAGTATTGAAATCACCTCCAACAAGCCAAGGTAAAGTGACAGATGCGGAAAAGGATCTTAAGCTATTCCAGAGGATGTTCACTCCCTCTGTTGCATAAATAAAAGAGCGAGCGAGAAATCCCTAAAGAAATGAGAACATTAATCAATTGATTATGATCTTCTAGGATGGTGATAGAGATTGATGGTTTCGAAGCACCAAATTGCTAATGTTGTGAAAAAATTTTGAAAACCGATTTTGAGCAACATTAGCAATCTTGGAAGAATGAATAAGAGGTTCTATAATAATAAGGAGTGCGGCGTTGTGAGTGCGACAAAGGCTTAACCCTATTACGGACATTAGGAGTCCCAATACCACAGAATATTCCAAATAATAGATCTAATCATACGAAAATGCGAAAGTTGAGGAGGATAATAAGGAATATGTATAAGAAAATGCAAAAGAAAACCTAATTTCATTTTTTTAAGAGATGTGGAGGATCGGTAGATCTAGTGGAGCTTCTAGGATTTGTTGACTTCTTTTGTAGGAAAGCTGTTTGGAAAGGTCTTTCGTCTCTCGATATCTCCATCGAAAGAGATAATTTAAAAAATTTATGTTAGCTGGTAATTAATGGAATGGTGATAGAGATTTCCCCTTGATGTACGAAATTTGTTGAGAGGATAGGTTAGCCAGTATCTATATGACGATAGTGGAGGTGATGATTTTTCCAATCTCCATTTCAGATTATTAGTTGGATGTTTTCTAGAACTAGGGTTCCTCAATCCGTTTGTTTTGTTCGGATGTCAAAGAGTGAGTATCTCTTGAATTCTTGATAAGGTCATCACCATTGTTTCTTTGAGCTAGGTCAGTAGGATAAATGTCAAGATTGGGTTGGGGCAATAAGTTGTCTTTAGGTACAATTTCAACTGGGTTAACCCTTTCCCCCTCACAGGACGTATCATCATGATATTCCACTAAATCATTATGAAGCCCTTTATGCGAATCGGTAGGTGAAGAAACGATAAGTTTATTGATTTGTGTCCTGTGGTTGATTTTGGAACATAGGCCATTTTAGTAGGTTGATCTTTTGGTAAAGAAGAGTTAGAATCGATAACTTATTCTTTTTAGGCGAGGGTGGAGAATAAAACAATCAGAGTTTTCATGCCCATGAATTTTGCAATGGGAGCAGAAAATTGGAAAGTTTTCAAATTCAACTTTTTGGTTATAGCCTAGTTTTTGAGCCTATCCGGACTTCTTTTGGGTGCTTTTGGTAATATCTATTTCAACTAAAACCCGAACAGCGGGGATTTCAGTATGGCTTTGATCTATTTGTAATGGCCGACCAATATAGCCCCACGCAAATAGCACTTGATGTGTAACAAAATGAATCGCATGTTAGGGAAAGATAGCCAAATTGGGACAATGGGGATTCTTCCTTAACATCAAAATTAGGTGACCACTTAAGGAGGCGCTTTGACAATTATAAACTAAGTAAGAGCGGCGTGCAAACACTCTCGAATAGTCTATATCATTATTTGTTGAATAAGCACATAAGGGTCGACCTAGAAAAGGAACCCGAAGCTTTAGACTATGAAAGAAAGCCGAATCTTATCAGAGGTCTCAGTAAATTAAATTTCCCAATCGAGAATATTCGAATGGTTTAGCTAATTTTTCTACTTCCATTTCAACACATCACGGGCATTCCTCGAAAGAAGTAGCAATTAATTAACCGATTCATAAGGGGAATGATTGTTACCGGATAGGCGTCCTTGAAGGATTTCACGTGGATTATTGGATGAAGGAACGAACTTACCGAGAAGGGCATCAGCCTTCGTCAGATCCATCCCATGAGCGGAGTTTAGGTTAGCGGAAAGGTGAGTTTCCGCCATCAAGCCAGAAGCGGGATGAACATTTGAAGCCGTATTCCACGGAAGGTAGCAAAATCACGGCGAGCCGCTGTTAAACGCGGCGGCCGCAAGAGAGGAAAGTAGAAAAAACCCTAGCAGAGCGTCGGGGAGCGATGTGGTTCAACCAATTATATATATATATATGTATATATGTGATCTCTAGCAAAACTTATGTTGCAACTATCTCCATAAGATCGACTGACTTTATATTTATGTTGCTCAAGGCCCATGCTATGAGATATCTCTTACAAAACTCATGCAATCATCTCCTTTGTGCATTATAAAAGAATTATAGCTCAGTTGTTATTGCAATAACTATATTGAACCAATATCTACACCACAATAAAATAGATGATGTAATAGCCATTGACATGTTGAATATTGCAAAAAGAAGATCAACTATAATGCAAATTTTTCTTCAAATGACAACACATCATGCTTATCTAAGCTTCTTAATGGTCAAATGAACACTCGTAAAAATAGCTTTATCAAAAAAATTTATGTAAACCAACAAGCACATGATTCATATTAGATGCTAGTTGCATCACTGCATAGACATATCGCGTTGATGATGCAATGAGTTTTATAGCCACACTGATCTATAGCAAGACATGCACATAATAACCTCCCATTTGCGAAAATATTCTCCTTCAACTATTGTTTAACAAGTTCTATACCATAGTTATCTTCTGCAAAACTAGCACTATCATTATCTCCCGTCAAGACATGTGACACAATAATAGTCTCATGACCTACATTGTAATCATCTGCTTATGACCCGTCGCAAGATCTATACCATCGAAAAGTTCTTCATAATATGACTTACATTACCACCTTGAAACTACCTTCAAATAAATTTATATGACCTACACAACAACATTAACAATAACTTTGTAGCTCATTTCTTGCATGATGACACTTTCTCTAATTATACAAGGTGGTATCATGTTAAACCTTTTTTGTCATAATGAAAATTATTCAATTAGACAAGATTTTAAGGTTTTTCCCCTCAAGGGATTTTATATTTTAAATTGTATAAAAACTAAAATAAAAAATAGTAATTTTTATTTTATTTATATTAAATAATTAAAATAAATGATACTAATGAATATATAACATTTTAAAGAATTTAAATATTAAATATTTGAAATAAATAATACTAAGAGAATAAGGAAGATAGTAGATATAAATCAAAGCTCATTCAATGTTTGTATTCAATCTAAACCTTATCAAAGATGTTAAAATTTAACATGATTAATTTTTTATGAGAATATCTCATACCTTGTGACCAAAAAACCAAAGTCTTCTAAACATGAATATAGTCATTATGTATTCATGAGGCTAAAAATAGTCATGTTTTATAATAAAATTTTATTTGGAAATGAATGATGAGGTTTTCAAACTTGACAATATCAGAATTAGAGATAGTCCTTCTAAGGTGCTTGTTGTTTCTACTTGTGAGGATATTTTATATTCCATATGTAATCCAAGGCACATCATTCTCCATTAAAGGTTGAAGAACGCAATGTCAGGCATAAAGTCATCCCTAGATTTAGTGAAGTTCTTGAAAAAGAATCTTACAATCAGTATTAATAAAAATTTCTTTTGGGACTTTAACATGGATAGAGTCTCGTTAATGTAAATGACACTTAACTTGCAATTCAATAAATGACTCCAAAACACACAAATCACATGAACCTCAAAACATTAAGAGTTACCCATTCCATGATGGCACAAAGTTATTATGTGTTACTTTCTATATAATATTAAGTTTTTTTCTTTCCATATAATATATTATTTCTATATATTATGTATTTATTTATGATTTATTAGATATATATTTTCCATAGAGTAAATTCACACCTAATTGTTGTTGTGTTTTGGGATAGATTTATTTCCTTATGATATATGTTTATTATGTTATTTTTACCACACCCTTCTTAATAAGAGATAGTTTTCTTCTAGAACTCTATCATGGGTTATTTATTTAATATTTTTTATATTATCATTTTGGGTAACATTGATACACATGTTTATAATGCAACTTATGATCATCTATTTGCTTGCATCACTTTTGATGTTTCTTAGATCAATATAGTTATGTTCACCTATGTACCAAATACAATAAGTTGGCTTGCATATATTCTAACCAAATGTATGTATAGCTTGACTTGAATAGGTATGAAATACAATTAGTTATGTGAGGCATTTGAAAGAAAAATCCAATTGTATCAATAAACAATTTCGTGATTAACCTTGGTGCAATAAAATTTTTAAGGTTTGATCAAATCCATCATCCAAATTGACAATAGCTAAATTAAGATTATATTCAATAAATGAAGCCTAATAAAAATAAATCAATCCTCATATGATCCAGCTTTGATTAAACTCAAGTGCTAGTCTTGACAACAACACAATTAATACAAACTCTAATATATAGGTTAGCTATAATCTACCTTAGGTGAATTGATAGTACTCTGAGTCACCATGACCTAATGATTACATCAAAACTCTTAGGCCAACCTTGAGTTAGTGTTAATTAAGCCCAATTAATAAAAAAGCATAAGACATAGTAGAGTGTGAACTCTAGATTTACCATTAATACAATGACTTTGAGCCACCTTAACATGCTTAACTAAGTCCAAAAATAATCCAAGGGTTTGTCTAAGCGCTAGACACCAATAATTATTTTGAGAGAGTTCATCAGATTTAAATGCATTTATTTTACCAATTAGGTCAACCCAATTGGAGATGAGCCCACAATACGAACAAAACACAAAATTGATTAAATTTAACTTAAATTACTCAATCTAGAACCAAAACTCAAAACCAAGTCACCTTGCTTAAAACTTAACTTATAAAAGCTTAATTTCATTTTTAAGTCTACTGTAATTGAGTTTAAACTCATCTCTAAAAATTCAACATTCTAATATTAGACCTCACCCTATCTTCTCTCCAAAAATGGGATGGATGTATAGCCAAACTTCTTAAGTCTTCATCTAGCTCTCATACCTTTTATTATATAGAGAACCACTTCATGCTCAAAAGCTTAGTCTCCATCTCAATATATATGAGCAGTATTATATGTGATGTAGAAAATATGTGAAAAGCAAAATATTAATGCTAGATATATGTGTAATATTAACTACTATATGTGATGTAGAAAGCAAAATATTAACCACTCTTTGATTGTTCCCCTTCCACTTTAATTAAAGTTAATTTTATGATTTCAAAATTTTATTGTTTTTGTCAAATACAAAAATAAAAAAAATAAAAAAAGAATGTTGCTATCCTCCAAGCTTTCTGTCTAGAAGGGGTCAATTGAGAGTGAATTTCACTCTATACGATGGATTGGCTTAAAATCAAAAGAATTCTAATTTAGCTATTTCAAACTTCAATGCCACTCAGTTCATTTGGTTAACTTGAAAATCTTTTGCTTAGTGCAATTCATTCTTTAACTGCCTCCCTCAGATGCAAAGTTTTATAAAATACCAAAATTCATTTATTATTATATTTGGAAAATATAATAAATTCACAAAGTCAACTTTAGTTAAACTGGAAGGGAAATAAGCAATGAGTGGTTAATAATTTGGGATCTCCATAAAAGATTATGACAACCATTACCATGCCAAAATTTATGT
Organism: Cymbidium sinense; assembly: GCA_021442155.1. Lineage (NCBI taxonomy): Eukaryota > Viridiplantae > Streptophyta > Magnoliopsida > Asparagales > Orchidaceae > Cymbidium > Cymbidium sinense. The sequence continues at coordinate 12,175,774 of CM038233.1, read as the reverse complement.
ACAAAAATTAATTTTTAAATATTTTTGGCAAAAGGTTACAAATTAAATAATGAAGGCAGGTTTTATAATTTTGGCAAGAGATAATTCAAAATATATTGTCAGCAAAAGATTTCTGAAAGTTGCAAATATACTCTGATTAAAATATTCAAAGTAATAATCTTTATATAAATGTTCTCAATGAGGAGCTATTTTTTCCTGATAGTCGTCTAAATTATATCATATAATAGGTTTCCTTGTTCCTTTTAGCAAAAATAGCTTTTTAGTGCTATATATAAACAAGAGATATGACACTTAAGGAAGCTTGATATTTACTATATTTAATATCTTCTCAAGAGTATTTTAGTTGTCCTTTAATTTCACCTAACACATATGATATAATATAAACACATATTATTATAATTTGTAATTATTTTTATTTTCTTAATTAAATAATAATTCCTATTCTTCTTTTATTAATGAAATCTAAAGAAAAAAAATTATAAAATAATATTTTAAAGTAATTATTTCTTGATATATATATATAGAATTTAAGGAGATGTGTTTTGAACATTCCTTCTTTGAAAAAGAAGGATGTTTTCTTTACTTGTTTGTATAAGCATTAGATGATGAAATATTACCTCAGAAATGATAAGTGAAGGAAAAAACATTAACTCATTATTCATGTTAGCATCAAAAATAGAAAATTGAAACAACTCAAAGGCTACTTTATGTTGCTTTTCATCCTAGATTGAGGTGGCCATGCATGCTAAGTCTCAGTCATTTGCACATGGCTAAAGGCTGCGCACTTTGCTTGATCCTCTAAATTAACTTTAAGAAGATCCAAGCAATTCTTGCTCTTTGAATTCAGTTTCAATTCTCAACTCATTCTTATGTGAAAACCTAACTGGGCATAGCTAGAAATTATTGTTGGTGACCTTTTTTTTAACACCAAAACAATAATATTTCATTAATTGGAAATCTTGTTTAAAATTTTGTGTTAGGATATTCTCCTTCAGATTTAATCACAAGATATCATCTGTAGCCATCTTTCTATTTAATCTCTAGATGGTCATCGAAGCCTCAACACAACACTTTATTTATATAAGAAACAAGTAACACCATTTTAAAAAATATGTAATACATATTTGTTAGATTAATTAAACCTTACGTACTATTTTTAATGATAAAATAGAATTTTGGTAGTAGCTTTTAAATCCATGCAGATGGGTAATATTCTCTTAATGCAAAATAAATTTTCATGTAATGTTATGAACATTAGAGGGCTTTCAGTAGTAAAGTTGACTAAGGGGAAGAAACCAAAACAATGATTGCAATTCTTCAATTAAACTGTTTGAGGATCGCATGACATTAGAATAATGCAGATATTTATTGAGATATCAACAAAGTTGAAAATGTTTAATTATAAGAGATAAGTTTTCAAGAAAAAATAAACACAAGTAAATAAATAAATATTTGAAAAGAAAATTAGTAGCAGATCAAATGATGGATGTTTTTTTTTGAAAAAAACTTCTAAGTGTCGATTCTTCAAGTCATGTTAATGGCCACTAGAGCCATCAAATGGAGGTTGGTTTTACCGCATCTCGATCTCTCAAGGAGTTCTTAGAGGGTAAATCTAAGGGTAATAGTTAGGGTACATCTTTTAACCCTACATATATTTGTTTCGTGAGCAGTATTGTGTGGGAATTCAGCCTTCAGCACATTTTCTTGCGTCGGCCCTAGGTTTGGGATTCACCTCTCGACTCCTCAGTCGGCAGCCCAGCCCCTCCTCAACTGAACCTCCCTTCATTATGTCACAAATGTGCCTTATTATTTGCTCAAGATGCACTAGAGCAACGACCCTTGGGGAGAGTATTATCTCCTATCTCCACCTGTCAGTAGCTTATTTTCGCCAGTAGCTTATTTTTGCCAGCGATTGGAATCCCTCCTCTCGTCGTTGATCCAATTTTCTTAGCATAAGTCTAAAAATTGTTTAGGTTTTCCACAGTCTAAGACTAGCAGATACCCATCTATCTTCATGGAACCTCTTCCTCTTCTAGATCGTGAGGTTATCAACCCTAATAGCGACGAATCATCTTCTAATCCACCTAATAATGCATCTACAACTCTAAATCAACCTCTCATGGATGAGATCTTGCCATCCAGATCTTTTAAAGAAGCACTCACTGGTAAATCCTATTTACGGCTGTAAAATTTCTTGAACCCTCGGAAATCTCTGGATCAAATCCCTCCCTGACGTATAAATTGTTCAAAGATGTTCTCGTGGGTAGAGTAAAACACACAGGTGAGTCACTTGATCTCATATCTACGCCTTTCTGGGGTGTACCCGCGACTATGTGTGCTGATTCGATGGTGGAAAGGCTTGCTAAGTCATTTGAATTTACATTGGTTGGTAAATTTGCGCTGCGACGTCCTTCTATGGAAAATATTAAATGCTTTTTTCGTAGTTTGAAGCTCTTTAGTGTTTTTTCTATTTGATTGATTGATTCGCGGCATGTTCTAATTCAGCTTTCTAATGATTTGGATTACTCCCGAGTTTTTTCTAGACATTCGTATTTTATTTTCAACTGTCAAATGCGTTTGTTGAAATGGACACCTTTTTTGACATTAAGGAGGAGTCTTCTATTGTTCCTGTTTGGTTGTCCATTCCTAATCTTTGCGTGCATTTCTTTAATCTAGAATTTCTTTTCACGGTCGGGTTGTTCACGCCACTTCAATGGATCGAGACGCTTCTAAAACTAGACCTTCTATTGCCCGAATACTTGTTGAGCTGGATATAACTAAAAAATATCCTAAGGAAATTTGGTTATGATCAGAAAAATATGGTTATTTACAAAAAGTGGAGTTTGAAAACTTTCATGTATTTTGTTCTCATTGTAAAATTCATGGGCATGGGGTTGTTGAATGCTTTGTGATTCACCCACATCTAAAGAAAATTCTATTGTGCCTCCTAAAGTCGCTCCACCTCTTAAGGCTCCTCTAATTGAATCATAAAGGTTCTGGACACTAATACACCCTTACTAATATCTAACAGTCATTGCTTTGAGATTCCTATTCCCCAACCCGATACTACGGCGGCTACACCTATCCATCTACAGGATGGCACGCTTGCTAATAATGATGCGGTTCCATTTAATGGAAATCACTTACAATGCAACAATATTGACATTAATGTTACTAATAGAAGCTCTGAATCCCCTATGGTTGTTGAGTCCCTACCTAATGCAAATATCCCTACCGTGTCACCCTTAACCAAAGGTAAAGTGAATGATCATGTAGGATGATGTGCAATATTTAGATATAGTTTCTACTCCTGATTTAGGTATTTGTGTTTTACCCACTTCTAATCCCTCTTGTGCTTCTTCTTCTAACCTTCACCTGATTACAAATCCAACTTTACATCATAACAATGAATTGGAAGAGGGTGAAATGGCCTACAATCCCCAGATGCCTCTTTTTTCCAAGCAATTTACTGATCACTCATTATCTGATGGTGATGCTGTGGATATGGCCAATAAATTTCAAATAATTATAAAAAAAAGAAAAATAAACCCTCTAAATCTAAATTTCCTAGCTTTGCCAGAGTTACTAGATCTTCCTCTTACCAAAAAATAAATGGTTTCTTTCCTTATTTGGAGCGAGAGGATTGGTACCCTCTATTCACAACAAATTCAGTAATTTAGTTCGGTCCCATAATATTTTGTTCTTGGCCATTTTGGAACCCTTTATCCTACCTTTTAACATTAATTTTGTTGCTAGAATGATTGGTTTTGATAGTTTATTTGCTAACTCAAGTAATAAATTTTGGATTTTTTTGGAGAAGTCCTTTTGTTTTTGCGTTATGTGATTTACAGGGTTGTAAATGTTAAAATCACTTATGATAATGGGTGTTTCTTTGGATCCTTTGTCATGCCTCCTTTAATAGATATGGTAGAAGGATCACGTGGGAAGATCTAATTTCTTTCTTCCTCGATCAATGCTCCCTGGTTTGTGGGTGGGAACTTTAACACTATCTCTTCCTCTTCTAAAAGAGTTGGTGGTAATGCCTAACCTATTCTCCATGGAGGATTTCAATAACATGATCTTGGATTGTCACCTTACTCATATTGGATTTATTGGATCTCATTTCACTTGGAATAATCGCACACTATGGCAAAGATTAGATAGGATCATGTTTAACGATCTATGGATCAATCTTTTTTATTACTTCTGTTGAACATCTCGGTAGAACCTTATCCATTCCCCATTGCTCATCTCTATAAAGGTTAGTGAATATACCCTCTTCTCATATTCCATTCGGTTTCAAAATATGTGGCTTATGGACGATAGATTTTGGAGGTGGTTGCTAGTAATCGGTGAACCTCTCCATCCTGATGAAACTATTATCGGGATGACGAGATTATGGCTTAAATTAAAAAGCTTAAACAATGCATCAAACGGTGGAACAAACACTGCTTTGAAAATCATTTTACCAGCATCAAAGAATTAGAACATGAGGTTATAGTTTTAGGAGACGCTTCCATTAATGATCCTTCCAAAATTGTCCTATTAAACCAAGTTAAAGATAGGTTAACATGCTACCAAGACATGGAGGAGACCTATTGGAGGCAAAAAAAAACTTCTTTAAAATGGATATCTGATGGAGATAAAATACCAAATATTTCCATGCAATGGTTAAAAGAAAATGGATCTCAACCACATTAAAAAATTAAAACTAATGATGATAGGTGTCGATAATAAGGAGCTTCTGATGTTTTCTTTCTCCTTAATAAAAATGTGAACTATGATGAGCTTTCGGTTATCCCTAAGCTCATTTCGATGAAGATAACAATATGCTTACTTCATTACCCTCTCGAAATAAATAGCTTACACTTTGCATAATATGAATACTGATTGGTGGCCTTGATGCCTTTACTACTTTATTTTTTTCAAAAGTGATTGTATATTATCAAAGAAGACTTGATTAAAGCTATTTTGATTTTTTTTTTAAAGGGAATACCCTCTCCAAATATTTTTCTAGCACTTCTATTGTCCTAATCCCTAAAATCAATAACCCTAAATTTTGGAGCCACTTTAGGCCAATTAGCCTTTGCACCTTTTTTAATAAGCTCATCTCTAAGATCATGGCCAAAAGACTTAGTTTGCTCCTAAAATTATCTCCCCAACCAAACTGGTTTTATTAAAGGTCGATGTATCTCGATAATGTTTGTTAGCCCAAGAAATTGTTCATGATTTAAATGCTAAGGTTCATTGTGATAACCTAATTTTTAAGCTGAACATTTCCAAAGCTTATGATAACATTGGTTGGACTTTTCTTTATAAAATTTTGACTCTTTTTGGAATCTCCAATCAATTTATTACACTAATTAAGAATGGTATTCAGAACTCTTAGTTTTCTTTACTTATTAATGGTGAGATCCATGGCTTCTTCTCTTCCTCCCATGGGATAAGGCAAGGAGATCCCCTCTCTCTGACCCTATTCATTATTGCTATGGAACATCTCTCTAGAAGCCTTGAGCAGATATTTTGTAAAATGTCTAACATGTTCTACAAAATTAGGGGTGGTTTTGCAATCTCCCACCTTAGTTTTGCTGATAATTTTATTATATTCTACAATGGATGCCTCATATTAAAAGTTATGTAAATTTCATACTTTGTTTGGTAAGGAAAGTTCAAGATTAACCAATAAAAGTTATTTTATTTCTAATCCGTTGATTTCATCACCTAGGATCAATGCTATTAAAAACATTACGGGTTTTGCTCACCAAATTTTGCCTATTAAGTTCCTAGATACTCTTTATATTGAGGAACGAAAAGATCCTCCCTAATTGATGATGTTATTCAAAAAATATATAAGAAAATTTTCTCTTGGGAGTTCCATTTACTTTTCTTTGGCGCTAGACTTATCCTGATCAAAAGTATTCTATGCTCTTTGCCTTTCTATCTGCTATCCACTATTGTGCCTACCACTTCTATTATTAAAAAGCTTAATAGACTTATTAATAATTTTTTTAGGGATCTACCACGTCTTCCAAAAAAAACTCATTGGGCTAGCTGGCACAACTATTGTGGGCCTTTGAATGAAGGTGATTTTGGTTGTAAAACTTTAGAAGACTCCATTAAATGTTTCTCATAAAAATGTGGTGGAATCTTAAATCATAGCTACCGGTTGCAATTTATGCTCGCCAAATAATTGTAAGGGGAAACACCCCTCATTTGTTCTTATGAACTGGGGATTCTCTGGAGAAGACTTTGTAATATCAAGTAGAGAATCGATCTCTTCTGTGATTTGGATCATCCTTCTTTTGGCAAGATAATTGGCTGGGCTTAGGTTCTATTGATTCTTTACTAAATACTCATTCTATTGAGAGGCTTAAGGTTAGCCATTTTATTATGAATAACACTTGGGATGTAGCTCAATTAGTTTCCAATGTCCCTAATATGATAGTTAACAAAATCTTTATTAATCCAACATCTAATAAATCACCAAATCCTCTTTAAAAATTCTTCCTCTCAAGATTTTGTTTTCAAGGATGTTTGGCATGATTTCAGGCTTAAAACTCACGAATCATTAGTTTTCACTAAAATATGGAGTATTTAGATCCCTACTTCTTTCTCGTTTTAACTTGGCGTATTCTAAAGCACTACATTCTTCCTTAACAAAGGTTTCCATCTTCCCTCCAAATGTCAATATTATTTTCACATTGAAACTGTGGATCATGTCTTTGTGAATGGCCCTATTACTGCTAAGGTTTGGAGTTGGTATGATACTATGTTAAATACTCTCCTCATTGATGGATCCTCTCTATCATGCAACTTCTTAAAACTTTTCTTTCTATACTCGGTCATGTCAAAAGTGTTTAGCTACTCGATGTGGTATATCGGTGGGAAAGAAATGATTCTAAGCATCGTGGTATATGAACTATCATTATTATTCGAGACAAATGTAAAATTACATCTCTTTATAAATCCTTCTTACTCCCTAGTTTCAAATGGTTTAGACGATTAACCATGGAATTATTCTCTCTCTGCAGAGTTTGAGCATACTCATAAAATTATATATTGGATAAAGTCTAATTATCATGTCGAAGGTCAACACCGAGGTTCTAATAGCTTCTATGGTTGTGGAGGATTTTAAGAGATTATAGTGGAACGGTGATCTCGCTTTTGATATTCTTTAAGACCTGTCTATTCTTTTCTGAGCTTTATGTCTTCACTATGGGATTTATGCTGAGAAAGGATTCAAATTTTGGTTTGAAATTGATGTTCTCCTCCTCTTGGAATTATTAAAGTTGGGAGCTCATGGCAATGCAAGTTTTCTATTTACTTAGCCATACGATGTGGCTTCTTGCCACCCTTGATTATCATATTTCTACCTTAATTCCTATGTTGATTTCCTTGCTAATTGGGGTAAAAAGTCCTTTCGTGGATTTATTCTCAATGATAATGTTCCTTCCACATCTTGTGAATTTAGATAAAATGGGTTTGCTATGTTAGAAACCTAATTTAATTTTATTGCTTGGTTTCAACTTTTTTGTGGGGGGCTAGCCTCCCATCTTAGGCATGTTTGTTTCTTTTGTCCCCTCTTGTCCATGGCATTTGGGTGATCGATGGGTTATGCTATTTCTTACTTTTTCATTTTCTCAGTATTGTGCTCTATTTATGTATCTCCAGCTTTTTTGTTATATTCCAATGGTGGATCTTTATGTAGCTCAATGTTGGATGACTATTTCTTGTCTAATATATGGGTTAAAATGTTCTCATGTTTGGTTTTAGTGCTCTTCCTTCAATGCCTGGTGATATCTCCTCTTTTCTTTTGTGGTCTACTTGTATATGATCCTATATTAGTTTAGGGGTTCATTTTGGGTTTTCGGTTTTGGTCATTAGAAATTATGGTGGTGGTTTGTTGAGGTGTTGTGCATGTTGGGTCAACTATGGTATCTACTTTAAGAATCTATTATGAAGATTCATGCCTCCGAGGGTGTGTTTGAGCCTCCATAATATTATGGCTTTTGTATGGATGTTTTCACTACTTGTATGTTGTGCTCTTTTGGAATATAGTTTGCAATCATGTAAGCTTGGACTTGATGCTCTCATTTATCTGTTGAACTGTCGAATATCTATGGAATGACCCTGGTTTGGTTGTTGTGGGCATCTAATATCTATTGGCACTATTTGGGCTCTCTTGTTAAAGGAATGTTGTTTTCCTTTATCTCTGTATGTGGCTTTCTCTCCCTGTATGTGGTCGGTTTTATTATACTTTGGTATCCTCTTTCAATCCACACTCTTTTCCAATGGATGGGTTGGTTATGATGGATGGTTGATTTCACCCATTCTTTGGCTGGTAGTAGCACGTCTGTTGTATCCCTTCCTTTGGATTTGGATGCACATGGTTGCGGCTTCCCAAGTTGGTGTGATCTTGCCGGAGCTTTTTCTACAACTCTCTGTTTATCTCTCAGTGTATCTGTTTCAACCTTGATTTAGCTCATATCACTTTACGGTGCTAACTTTTTTTCTAGATGTTTTGCGATTAGGTGTTCATCTCCTGCAGGTCATTTCTTTCGGGAGATATAAACTTCTTCAACCTCAACAATCACTGTTGTTGGCTAGCTTTTCTGTTTGCTCATGTGTATCTTTTACTTTCTTTGGTTATTTTCTTTCTCTTTTTATATATGTGGATTGTACTTAGTCAGGGGATTTACTCTAGGATGATAGCTCTTTGCGGTAGCTGAAGTTTACCCCTCTTAAGGACTTGTAACCCATTTTTTGTGGCAATAAAATTCCCTATATGGGGTTCCCTTAAAAAATAAAAATAATAATAAAAAAAAAGATTGACAATGATTGAAAAGGATTAGGAATGATTTTAGAGAAATGACATTGTTTTATGATTTTGATTATTAATTCATCATAATACATAGTTATTAAACCTCCTCTTTGTGAAATTCACCAAGAATTTCAAGAAGCTTATCTATGGTCATATCTAAATCATGGAGAAAGAACAATAAACAAGAATTATAACTTATCATAACAATAAACAAGAGTTTTATGCATGGTTCATGCATTTTCATCTAAGCATGTTAAACATAATATGATATTTTATAATTATTATTTTTTTCCAAAATTTTTAGCTTTAATTAAAAAAATAAAAGAATTATATGAACTTTATATTAAAATTCAATAATGAGAATAATTATTAATATATCCTTAGTTTTATTTTTTTAATATGAAACACTGATCCCACCCAAAACTTCAGCTTATCCATTTTATCTTATTTGGTCGTAAAGAAAACTAGAAGGGAAAAAGAAAGAAAGTAGAGAGAAAGGGGTTGAAGATCTTAGGGTCATTTTTGTTACGTTGGCAAGTTAAAAAATTATCTGGCTTAATATATGCAGCCATTATCTTATTTCTATTTTCAGTGATCATATTCTTTGTGTGATTTCTAAATTTTAATGTGGCCAAAATTTTGAAAAATATAATATCGTAGTATTTTAACAATTTTGTTCATGTAACTTCTAGCATATTGTTGTTTTAGTTATTCTACAACTTGATTCGATCATTTCAATTTTTCTTAAATGTGAATTATTCTTAGGCATATTTTAAAATTTAGTTGGTATAGAGTTATCTTAAAATTTAATAAAAATTGCATCACATATACAGACATATGAATTAAAAACATTAAAATTCATGAATTAAAACTTAAAATTTATAATATTTGATGTTAATATTTTAAAAGTGTTGAATAATTACTTTATTGTCGATAACATTCAATATATCTTTATTAATATAAGTAATTAAAAGATCATTTATTTCTTGATATCTAGTTCTATTTTGTAGTTTATTTCTTACATTATTCATAGTAAAAAATAATAATATTTCAACATTTGCTATAACAACTAATAGAGTTAATCTTAGTTTTAAAATTTTGAAAATAAGATAATGTAAGATGACCTTTCTTTTGACTATTTTCTCAATAAGCTTTTTAATGCCTTCTAAGGATGAAAATTATTATCAAATAGTATATCCATCATATAAGATTCAATTAATTATCAATAATCATTAAAAGAATCGATATAAAATCATTTAGTTACATTTAAAATATTTATAATTGCTTATTATGAATAGACAAATAAATATAAATAATAAATAATTTTATTAAGAAAATTACATATTTATAATATATATAATAGTTTTTAAAAATATAATCTTAAATTTTCTAAATTCACAGAAGACAAAACTGTCATACTAGGTGGGTTAAAGGCGTTCCATAGTGCCTGCAAAACATTTTATTTATAATCACAGTAATAAACTTTCAAACATTGATGATATATAATGACACATTCATAAATTGATAAATACAAAAAAATTATTCATAAAATATCAAGCTAAAAATTTGTTCCTTATAACGGAATAGTTACGAAAACTAAAAAATAAATAGACAGGTACAAAATATACAAATATGGCTCATAAAATAGAATTTGAAACTTCATCATATAATTAAATGGTGAACTCCTATTATATCAGTATATTGCAAAAGAAAACAATCAGTCGCATCTATAAAGATTATTAAAGCAATTAATTTATAATACGTAACATATATAATCAAATGCTCACAATACACTATGAAACATATAGCATGAAGATTTTAAAAAAATATTCTTAATTATAATTAGTAATTTAGCATCAAAATTTTTTTTTATATTCGTAGATATATAAAATTAATTATTTTTTTTTTTTTTTTTTTTGTTTTTAGATATTATAGAGAGAGAGTATTTTTTTTTATTTGTATTAAGAGAAGAGAGATTAAAGATATATATATATATTAAAATTATTATTTATTTATATATATATATATATATTTATTAAAATTATATATATATATATATATATATACTTATTTATTAAAATTTATTTATTTATTTATTTTTATATATATATCTTCAGTCTCTCTCTTCCTCACGCATATAAAAAAATAAATCTCTCTCTCTCTCTCCTGCACCAAAAACAAAAACAAAAAAAAAATCATCCTTTGAGGACATCACGACATCTCCTCAGCGTCGTCATCGCATAACGACTATTTTTTTCATAAAAAAAAAAAAATTTTGATGCCTAAATTGTTAATTACAGTTAAGAATATGTCTATTTTAAATATTTTGCCTCCATACAACTGAAAAAGAGATGCATAACAATTTTGCTAGATAGCACAAGGTGAACAAAGGTTGAATCTCTGGAACATGATCATTAGCTGCTTTTGCAGAGAAGGTTGACATGGTTTGTGCGCTAGATCATGATAAGGCGTACGTGCGAGAAGCTATATGATCGGTGGCCGAGAGTTCTGCAAGCACCCGCCGAAGACGAAGGGCGACGACTGTACATTCATGGCAATGCCTGGAAAAAAAGCGAGCGGTGGTTAGGGTGAGTTGCCTTCTTTATTTTTCTTTCCACTTAGATTCATAAATCCTTAGTCTCTATCTCGAAATCCTTATAATTTCCTTCTACTGTTGTTTTTGTTTGCAGCAAAGTATCTATGCTAGAGGTTTCTTCCCTGTAATGATGTCAGCGTTGCTATTGCTTATAATGGGGAATCCATTGGAGTAGATAACCGAGAGATAAGTAAGCGCATAGTGAAAGGTAGTTAGTTGTACCATTCAAGTAAGTCATTCCCTTTCTCTCTTCTCGCCTAACTGCTCGAAATAGCATTGCATGGTCTCCCCCTGGGTCTCTCATGCGATCCTGCATGCAATGAATATCATGATGAAGGTCGTGTCTGTCACAGGATAAGGCACACAAAGGGAGAAGCGTGAAGAAGGGAGAGAAAGAGAGAAATAATGGGTACGTCTTAATGGAATGGAACTGCTATTTGGCTTTCTATATATGAGCTGGGTCCTCTCTATCTCTGTTCAAGATTCCCTTGAATTTGCCTATATAAACGATAGATCTCATGGTGTCAGAAATTATTACCTAATTACTTGCCATGAAAAAAAAAAGATTCTGCGAGATTCCAATAAACTGTTTATCAGCATTTCTGGTATGACCAAAATTACTTTTAACTCCCAATTGGAATTGCTAGTGCTTTCCCCTCATGTTTTAACGGTCGAGGTTATTGATTGGATATGTTCAAGTTTGTATTAATATCATCATAATGGCTTTGATGGAAGTGCTCTTGAGCGAGGTTTAATTTTTAAAATACATTTATAATACTAATTATGTGATGACGCTAAAAAAAATTTAAAATATGAGTAGCCATGATCGGGCGACCGGCAACGGCCTACCGACGGCTGACTCACTAAAATTAGAACCGAGCTCGCTTCGTGCGCGAAGCTCTCGGTTTCTCCCGTTTTTCCTTTTCCCTTTGCGATCCCGTCGCCGTTCGTCTGCGAAGACGCCGTTTGCCGCCGGCCAAGGAAGGTCGCCGCCGGCCGTCAATTGTTTCCACCGGTGAAGTAGTGGCTTTCAGAGATCTTTCACCGATTTAGGTATTTTTTAGCCGAAATGCAAAAGAAATTTTAGATCTAGTTTGGATTTGTTGTTTTGATAGGAAATATTTGTTAGATCTAGTTTGGATTTGTTGTTTTGATAGGAAATATTTGTTAGATGTTATTTAGTGAGATTTTTTGAAGGAAAATTGTTAGATTTGAGGTGGATGCTTATGCTTATGCTTATGAATATGCTTTTTTTAAGGAAATGAAAGGCGCGTATGCTTATTAATTGTAGTTGAGCATAATGTGTAAATTATTTAGTGAGATGAAGGAAATGAGGTCGATTTTGGTTGTGGTTAGTTCGCTCTCAATTTTACAAAGTTATTGTTTTTATAAACATGAATTTATGATTGTGTAATTTGCAAGTTTGTGTCACTTTGAATGTGATAATTGTGAAATTTGTAAGATTATGATGTAGAACATGTAGTACATGAAAATGGTGTAGATGATTGTGGACTTTACTGATAATTGTGGAATTTGCAAGTTTGTGTCACTGTTCTTGATTGTGATAATTATGCACAATTTAAATTTCTTAAATAGTAAATTTCAGTAGGTTGCAGTGCGTTAGCCCCATCATTGTATCTATCCTGATTTGAACTATGTGAATTCATCAAGTGAGACGAGATAGCGGTGTTGTTTTGTTACTAATAGTTGAAAATGAATTGAGACTGCTAGATTACTATGGTGGTGAACTTAGAGTAAGCCACGACTTCATTCCAACATACATTGGTGGGAAAAATCGCCCAGTTCAAATCCCACGACGGACTCAATTTGATGAATTACAAAAAAGAATAATGAGGTCGTGACGCATCCAAAGACAAATATCTTGTAGGTCGCTAGAGTGGATTTATTGCAACACACATTTTGATGATGAAGTTTGTGAAGTTGTGTTTAATGCGATGTGCGCAACCTATTGTCATTTAGAAGTTAACAACCCGTGTGGTGATAGGGATAAACAAAGCGGAATGCCGAGGTTAAAACAAAGACCGAGAACATTACACTATCTTCTCGGTGGAGTATTATAGTCCGGAGCAAGAGAACATGAATATTTGGGACAAGTTCTATTGCTATGGGTGACCCAGACAGAGATGATATTAATTTACCATCTCCTGAAGACCAAGGATATGAAACTATGCCTAGTTGAGGTAGTAGTGATAATGAAGAAGAGGATGATAGCGACCCAGACAGAACAAATTTGAGGGATACAGAACCATCCGTCAGGGTTAGAGATTTGATTGCCGGTTACTCAAGTAGAACAAGCCACACCGAACAACACTTGATACGTAGCAATGACTATTTTCGTAGTGCCCAAACAACTAGAGAGTGGGATGAGGATGTCACATTTGATGGCCCACTTGATAATTCAATCTTTGAGGCGGAGAACTGCATTCCAAATGAACTGGTAGAAGGTTTCTGTTTTCAGGACAAGAAACAATTACAATTTCGCTCAAGGTTCTATCATAAATAATGTTGAGTATGTCATATATGCTTGAACAAATCTAAATTCACGTGCACTCATCATCAAACCAAAGTTAGGTGTGTTTATACATGCACTTCATTTAAGAGGTTAGGGGTGCATGAAAGATTGGTTCGATTGGTCGCCATACTTGTGCTCATTCATCGAATCCGGTCATGACAATGTACATCGAATTCATCAATTTTTTATACAACCCGCAATCAAATCAGATATAAAACCGGAAATTGGTGTATCGAGGCAAAGTTCAATATTAGAGTGTCTTACATGAAGGCTTGGGATAAGGAAAGCGAAGGCAATCTTTGGTAGTTGGGAAGAATCTTATAAGTTCATACGCAAAGATGCTCATCAATGCTCACAAGGTATCATATACACTCAACAGAATCAAACAAATTTCAATGATTGTTTTGGTCCTTCGAACCTTCAATCACAAGTTGGCAACATTGCTGTCCAGTACTTTGTCTAGATGGCACCTTTCTTTTGGGTAAATATAGGTACTCTACTAAGTGCTTGGAATTGATGCAAATAATGGCTTGTTCCCATTGGCCTTCGTGGAATCGAGTGCATCGAGTCACGGGATTTTTCGGCATTACAAGACTTGATTCCACGGTGTCTACAAGAGGAGATCTCACCTTATCTCGATGAACATGCGTATAGTTCGTGGCTGTAGAGAAATCTTTCCTTGGGCTACACATCGCTTTTGCCTGCACCATTTGAGGGAGAACTTTAAGAGAGTAGTGAGACAATTAGGCATTGGTGATGTTGAGTTCATTTGTCAGAAGATGTACGAATACTGATGATATTCGGATATTTAAGAGATACATGACGGACATCAAGAATATTAAGGCATATGATATGATCTTAAGGGATGTCAAGCAGTGGTCCCTAACTCATGATGAAGGTTATAGGTATGGTACAATGACCACAAATGCAGCTGAGTGCTTCAACGGTGTACTCAAGAGAGCTCGTGGTTTACCCATCCAAGCATTGATCACAACAGTCTACTACAATATAGTTTCAATATTCATGAAACGTCTTGAATCATCCACCACACTGGAGAGGCAACAGGTACCTTGTTCTCTCCACACATTAAAGCTCTGTTGCAAGACAATGAACGAGAGTCACGTAGAGTACCTGAACCAATGAGGATAAGTATGAATGAGTACCAAGTGTTTGATGTCACAAGCAGAACATTCAAAGTTGAGATAAACGAGAACAATGACTGCAGGTGTACATGCGGGAAACCTCAGGCTTACCACCTGCCGTGTGCGCATGTGATTGTTGTTCTGGGTCAACGACGCATAAGCCATGTGCTATTTGTCTCACCCTACTACAGCTTACAAAACTACATGAAAACCTACCAAAGCGAGTTCCATGTGATACCAAATCGTGAAGACTGGTTGGAACAATTCAGTAGCGACACATACCCAAGTTACGATCCACCAAATATCAAAAGAAAGTCGGGACGTCCTAGGACAAGTAGATATAGGAATTCAATGGACGAGAGCATTTCTAGAAGTTCACGAATTTGTGGTGTGTGTAAAACTATTGGCCACAACAGGTCAACTTGTCCTAAGAATAGAGTGCGGAGACTGTAATTTTTTTAGGTTCTCCTGTTCGATGTTATTTATCTTTTCTGTTGTACTACTTGTTATAATTTTTGTGGTGGTAGTAACCTGTGTGGCAGACTGGTTAACTTGATGTAACTTTCGATTCACTTAATGAACTTCGGTTTGAGCATTTTGAAATAGATTACATAATTTTTATAAATTTATGCTCTGTTGAAAGATAAACAATGAATATATTTTATAACTTATTGACTCAGAACATAAAATTCTGCATCAATATATAAGTTTTTTGTAACTTCTGAAGTCGCACATTTATAAACACTGTATCTCACCAAACGAGATTCGTCAAAAGTTATGAACATAAAAGTTGTAGGATTTTTTATTATCTTTCAACGATACCAAGCACTCCAAATGGACATATGATGAGTCAAATGTGACCATAAAATGGACCGCCACTTAATTTTTTTTAAAAAATTATTAATGGATTGCCCGGGCGACCGGGCACTATTTTTAAATTTTTTTTAGCGTAATCACATAATATATTATTATAAACATATTTTAAAAATTAAACCCTTGGCGTGGGGAATTCATTTTATCAGGCATGGTCAGTATATTTGTATCTAGGTCGCTCTAAGATCGCCTGGGTGTGTTGACCTTCATATATGTGTCATAAGGTGAGTCAAGCCCACAAGTCGAATCCGACACACTTCAGAAGTGACAGTGCACAAATCGGGGCTCAAAATGCACTCGACGTTACCAAAATAGTCAAAACGACTTTCGATCGACGAATGGACTTTGTCGTCGCGTTCAGAACATCAAAATTGATCATAATATAAATATTGCACAATCTAACGAGCGACCGATCAAGCGATCAAGTTATCAATGTGTCAACACGCATATTAGAGTCGGGAAGTTGTGATGATATCCAAACGACCTCCGTTCGTAAAATTGATCGCTCCGTTAGCTTTGAAACGTCAAAAAGTACCAAATGAACTGTCCACGCTCAATTTGGAAGAGAATTTACAAATGTCGAATGATTGAAAGTGACAACGCACAAATCGAGGCTGAAATACACGGGACGCCGCGAAAATGGTCAAAATGACCTCCGATCAACGAACGAACTTCATTATCGTGTTCAAAACATCAAAACTGGTTAGAATATAAATATTGCATGTTGACATCCACATATGTGTCATAAATCAAGTCAAGCCTAAAATTGAATTTGACGGACTTCGGAAGCGACAGTGCGTAAATTGAGGCTCAAAATGCACTATACGTCACTGAAAATGGTCGAAATGACCTTCGATCGATGAACGAAATTTGTCATTGTATTCAGAACATTGAAATTGATCAGAATATAAATATTGCAATATCTAACGATCAATTGTTTAAGCCGAAGCTATCACGTGTCGACATGCATACACCGGAGTCAAGAAGCTGATGTCAACGACCTCGTTCATGAAATTGATCACACGTTAGCTTCAAAACATCAAAATCTATCAAATGAGAGGAGCTCAAGGATGAGTCTGTGCAAATTTAAAATAATTAGAAGTGATAGCGAGCAAATCGAGGTTGAAATACACTAGACATCGCCAAAATCAATCCAAATGACCTTCGATTGACGAATGGACTTTGTCATCGCGTTCAGAATGTCAAAATTAGTCAGGATATAAATATTGCATGACTTGATGATCAACCGATCAAGCGCTCGATTCGTCAACGCGTCTGCACCCATATCAAGATTAGGAGGCACTGATGCAAGTCAAACGACCTCCATTCACGAAATTGATCACTCCATTGGCTTTGAAATGCTGAAATCTATCAAATAAGACCGTTCGCACTCAATTCATATGAGTCTGCATGAAAATCGAGTAAAAGTGGCGTATTTGGTGAAATTGATTCAAATCAACAATGGAATTACCTAAATCGATATATATATTGACTTGTGTGCTTACCAAAGACGAAATCCACAAATAAACCCCCCTCCTATTTTCGCTCAAAATGAAATAAAATTTAGAAAAAGAAAAACTAAAAAAGGTAACCACTCTCTCCATTCCTACCTCATTCCTTGCATCCCTCGTAACTCCCTCCTCACATTGGGTTCTCATGTTTCTCTCTCCCGGATTACTCTCTCTCATTGGAAAAATTTTCTACACACACGCAAAGAAATTCTCCTTTCCTCTCTGAATTTCTACTGTTTTGGCCAATCTCGCCGGCGCAATCCCTTGGTTTCCACTTGTTGCATGCTAGAAAACCAGTTGCGGTAGAGTAAAAAAAGTTTACAGCTTCAGTCCAAAGACATGTATTTAAAGAGCGAACAAGAAAACTCCGAATTTTTAAGAAAAACCAAAAAAGAGGGAAAACCACGGCTAAAAAATCTTCCACTTTGTATTTCTCTTTGAGTACAGGATTTTCCGATGATGGGATTAGTATGTAATAAAGGAACAAGCTTCTTAATGATGATGTTGACGACGATGTTGACGATGATGTTGACGACAATGTTGACGATAATGTTGACGATGATGTTGACGATGATGTTGACGACGATGTTGACGACGATGTTGATGATGATGACCGCATGATGACCGGCAATAGATCGACACGGCGGCAGGATCACGGTGGCAACTTGGCGGTTGATGACCGTCGAGTGGTGGCACGGTTGTGCTTAGAGGATCTTCAAGCTTTAGGGGTCTCTCCTCTCTGTTCCTTGGGCTCCCCTCATATGAGGAATGAGGGACTATTTATAGATTGGAGGAGTGGCGTCGTAAAATACATGCAAAACCCGCACACCCATTTCATCGGACGACTCAAAATGATCCCCTTGATCATATGATGTATTTTGGGTATTTGAATGCTCAAATGATGTCGAATTATGATATCTTGGGCTTGTTAGATTTGGCTCGCGATTCGATTATTATAAACACTCCATGTTTAAGAGTCGATTGATAATAACCGCTGATCTCGGTTAGTCTTGATTCACAATTATTGCTTTCACGCCAAGATTTGTGCTTCATTAGTAGAATTTTCGTGGTCATATCGTTGCCCCTATTTTTGGATGATATTATCTCAATTATCCAAAAATATATATGCCGAATATTTAAAAATAGCATATTCTTCAATGAAATTTACAGGTCAGTTAACCATAAATTTTGAGAGAACATATCTTCACGGGAACATAAGATTATGACCATGAAGTGGGTGTACGTGTATATGTGGCACGCTAGAAGATTTGGGGTCATGGACCCATGCGGACATTTATGGGTGCTTGCAGGCATAAGGTTTCGGGTTGGATTACGGTGAACGCCGCAAGAAATTGTTGGTCATAGCATTGGGTCAAGAAAGGTAGCGGGCCTTTGCACTGGGTCGAATAGACTGGATGGTCAGGGTAAGCGACGGCCGACAGCTTTGGCGATCAATTTGAACAGGGACCGCGAACGCGGTAGCTGAACGCTGGGTCGCGGGTCGACGCGCTGGCTGACGCTGGGTCGATGGCACGGGTTATGGAGACGAGCTGAATACGCGGGTCGAGTCGGTAGGCGCTGGTCGTCCAGACCGCTGAGCCGGGTCGCGTCTGCGGGTCGGCAGAAGCGGAGTTGGCATCGCTGAATGGCGAGCGGCCCATAGCGAACGGGCGACAAGACGCAGCATGGCACGCTTGATACCTGGCGAAAACGTCGTTGGCCCATTTTCACCTGTTTTGGCCCGTTTGAGCGGTTTGAATGGTTTTGGGTTTTTGGGCGCTTTTATCCTTTTGCTCTAAAAGGGGTCTATAAAACCCCCTGGGGAGAAGGCACCTTCTCTTGAGAGAAGGTCGTTCAGAGGCGATCAAGACCCGTAGTTCATACGGAAGGCTCCAGCTTTCCCTCGAAAGAGGTGTTAACTAACCGTCGGACACCGAGTTGGAGGCGATCAAGACCCGTAGTTCATACGGTAAGGCTCCGATTTTCCCTCAAAGAGATGTTAACTAACCTCGCCGGACGGCCGGTGGAGGTGATCAAGACGTAATTCATACACAAGGCTCCAGCTTTGAAAGAGGTGTTAAGCGACCTCGTGGACCGACCGTTGGAGGTGATCAAGACCCATAGTTCATATGGCAAGGCCCGCTTTTCCTTGAAAGAGGTGTTAAGACTGCCGGACCCGGGTTCGGAGGCGATCACCGGAGATGGGTTGACGAAGATGCTCGACGATGGTGGCCGACGACATTGGTCGGCGACGGTGACCTGCGATGGTGGTCGGTGAGGATAACCAGCGACGATGGTGGTGACCGGAGATTACATGGTCGGCTGAGGACAGCGGCTGCTGCGGTTGGCGGCCGACGGGGTGGTCGCAACGAACCGCAAAATGACGGGCGACGGCGTCAGAAGTGGTGAGGATGACCGAATGATGGTGGTGACCGCAAAATTGTGCGATGGCCGGGCGGGCGGTGACCGGCACTGTAGTGGCAGGTGAGAGTGGTTGGCGGGCCGACGGTGGTGTCGCAATGGCAACCGGCAATATAATCAATGTGGAGACCGGCGTTGTCGAGGGATGACCGGTGACGACGGTGTAACGAAGATTGCCGACGATGGTCGGCGCGGACCGCGATAGCGGTGTTCGCGATGTGGTTAGCGGGTTGGCGTGGGGGCGTCGATACGCAGAATCGGGCGACGGTAGTCGACGGTGGCGACTGGTGTCGGTAGTCGGTGGGGATGACCGGCGAGATTGCCGGCGATGGTCGGTGATTTTTCTTTGACCTATCCGAGGATATTTGTCAGAGTGTGACTTGATGACATTAACCCGATGACGTTAACCTGTGTGGAAGAGGTTACATTGAATCCGCTGAGGATTTTGACCCATCCGAGGTTGTTTGTCAGAGTGTTACCCGATGACATTAACCTGTATGGAAGAGGTGAATTGAATCCGCTGAGGATTTTGACCCATCCGAGGTTGTTTGTCAGAGTGTTACCCGATGACATTAACCTGTATGGAAGAGGTCAAATTAAATCTACTGAAGATTTTGACCCATCCGAGGTTGTTTGTTAGAGTGTTACCCGATGACGTTAACCTGTATGGAAGAGGTCGAATTGAATCCGATGAGGATTTTTGACCTATCCGAGGTTGTTTTTCAGGGTGTTACCCGATGACGTTAACCTATATGGAAGAGGTCGGATGTCCACCAAAGACCTTTTGACCTATCGACCAAAGTGTTACTTGGCTTTACCGTATGGAAGAGGTTCGATCAAGTCCCTTTGGATTGATCATGCCCGATTGAGATATAATGTGAGTTGTATATTTCAAGTGGGAGGATTAAATGAAGAAGAAATAGCTTATAAGAAAAATCCATAAACTCATTTTATAATGTCGTGATACAATATTGTCATAAGATAACTTAACAAAAGGGACGAGATACATTTTTAGAGAGAGTCAACAAAGGACAAGAGGTGGAGAGGAAAGGACAAACGGAAAAATTAACGACTACAATATTTATACACCAATGATTATATATAACACTTTTCAAAGACCCTCCATGTTCCAAGTTTTAAGGAATATTTTTTCCTCTGGATCATTGGTCATAGCTTGACGGTTGGTCATCTGATAACGAAGTGGGGAGTGTGTCTTTACGGCAAAATTCTCTCGAGGTACTTCTTTATCTTGAAGATTAAAATTCTCGATGTTGAAGGTCACCGAAGGGTGTGGTTGAGCTTATTTGAGGTAACATAATTGTGCTATTTGTTGATTTCAACATACCACTCCAACCCCAATGAAAGTTTGAAATTTCATCTTAAGATGAGGCAGAAGTGACCGACAAGATTGATTGGAGGGGTCTTCCAAATATAGTGTTGTATGTTGAATTTGACTTGACCACTATGAATTGAACTGAGCGAGTGACTTGTTGAGAAAATTCTCCGAGAACAACGGGAATGGTGATCGTCCCCCCATATAATGGTCCTGCAGTGGGTCGAAGTTTTTCCTTAACCATACCCATGCTAAGAAAGGTGGAGTAAAATAAAACATCAACGAAACTCCCATTATCAAACAAAATTCTCTTAACAACTTAACAGGGGTCCCAATCACACGATGACAAGAGATCTTGATGGAACTTAGACTCCTTCCAAGTCCGAGTTATTAAAAGTGATGGGCTGATACAAGATTTTTAAACTCCGGCTCTTCAAAGGCGAGGAAGACTTGATTAGATAGTAGTGGCCCACTTGCAATTCAATTTCTCCTATTTGGAGACTATTATGTTGTTTCTGTGATGATTGTCCCGGTTGCCCCCCGATTGGAGCTATATTTGTTTGAGTTGGTTGATTTTGCATAAATTGACCCAGATATCCCTATTGAATAAGCCTCTCAATCTCTTCTTTAAGTTGTTTACACGCCTC
Source organism: Cymbidium sinense (assembly GCA_021442155.1). Taxonomy (NCBI): domain Eukaryota; kingdom Viridiplantae; phylum Streptophyta; class Magnoliopsida; order Asparagales; family Orchidaceae; genus Cymbidium; species Cymbidium sinense. Next base: position 12,153,897 of record CM038233.1, on the reverse strand, counting down.
TGTAGTATGTCCATGACTTCGATGGAAGTGACAATATTGCTCTTGATTTCCTGAAGTTGGTTTCAGTAGATGTGGCCACTTAATGGTCTCTTCATTCCAAATAACCATCAAGACGTTAACACGAGATGTGTTCAGTGGTGTGTATTCCAGTCATTGATGTGAGGGCCGTGGAGGGAGATCACGACTGCCTTGTTGCTTCTTCTGATGGGATTGTTGATTTGTGTTTCCTAGAGCACTCTTACATTTTCCTGTGGATTGTTCAAATTATTTTCGGTGAGCATTAATAGCATCATCAGAAGAAAATTGCGCTTCCACATAGTGAACCAAGTCGGCGTGAAGGATCGCGAGCAAATGAGTAGAAAGGTCAGAGAACCCTCCAAGGAAAACTCCTCTTAGTAATTCAGGGTCTACCCCAGGTATTTGGCGAGCTTCTGAGGAGAATCTTTGGAAGTAGTCTTTAAGTGATTCACCATCATTTTGACAAATGTCGGAGAGATGGGAGGAATCTTTACTGATCCTCCAATTTGCAATGAACTGTTCTACGAAAACTTTGGCGAGTTCATAAAGGTATGGATGGATCCCCTTGGAAGGGAATAGAACCAAGTGCGAGCTTGCCCCTTAAGGGTAATGAGAAAGACTTGACAAAGCAGTGTGTCAGGAGCTCATTGGATATGCATGATGGTCCTGTAATGGTCCATGTGTTCATATGGGTCAGTTTCCCCATCATAGGAATCTATGCTGGAAGCTTGAAACCTACGGGAATAGGATGTTGAAGAATAGCTTTAGCTAAAGGTGAGGACTCCTCATAGCCGCGGTGAGGGGGAGGATGATTCTATCTTGAAGGTGAAATTTATCTTGCATTAAGCATCATAATTTTGCACGTATAACATGACAAGTAGGGTCAACAGGATGAGAATGTGTCAAGCTACCAGCAATAATTGGTGGATTAGCAGTCGGTTGAGTTGCACATGATGGATGAGTAGAACTAGCGGTGTCAAGGAGATCAACATCCTCTGTGGAGAAACTTCAGGAGATTAGTATTTTGCCTCCCCCGGCTAATGATTGATCTTATGGGAGGTGTGTTTTCCGTGATAGTGGTTGTTGTGTTCCTCGCAAAAAGTTGAATCATCTCATTTTGAGACTCTTCCATTCGGCGCACACGATCTTCTAAAGAGATTCTTGCCGCACCTTCACCAACAGGGTCATGCCTATCAGGGGGAAGTGAGGCAAAAGGTTGACGTCCTTAGTTCAAGGATTGGTTTCGAGAGTGACGGGAGTTGGAGCGGGAGACTCCGTTGTGATAGGTATTACACCTATTGACCATAATGCGGATGTTCACAAAAATTGTGATTGATGGGTTCTTTTCCCACAGACGGCGCCAAACTATTGCATGCTAGAAAACCGCCATAGAGTAGTAAAGTTTACGTTTAACTTTTTGGAGAATGACACCGGTATTTAAAGAAACAAAAAAACTAGAATTTTATGTGGAAAACCTCGAAAAGAGGGAAAAACCACGGGGCTTAGCCCAACGAACATCTTTCACTTTGTATTTCTCTTTGAGTACAGGATTTTTCGATGGCGGGATTACAGAATAGTATGTAAGAAGGGAATAACAGTTGCTAGTAATAGACGATATTGACGACGATGTTGACGACGATGTTGACGATGATGTTGATGATGATGTTGATAATGATGATGGCGTGGTGGCGGTGATGATGACCGAAAAGAGTCGCACGATCGCGGCGAGACGCGGGCACGGCGGCGTGGTTGACGCCAGTGAGTGGTGGCACGATTGTGCTTGGAGGATCTTCAAGCTTTAGGGCTCTCTTCTCTCTTGCTTGCCTCATATGAGGAATGAAGGGGTATTTATAGATTGGAGGAGTGGCTCTATAAATACATGCAAAACCCGCACCACTCCACTTCATCTGACGACTCAAAATGATCCCCTTGATCATATGATGTTTTGTGTATTTGAATGCTCAAATGATGTCGAATTATGATATCTTGGGCTTGTTAGATTCGTCGCCAAGATGCTCGATTTGACTATAAACACCATATTTAAGAGTCGATTGATAATAACCGCTTGATCTCGCTAGTCTTGATTCACGATCGATTGCTTTCTACGTTAAGATTCATGCTTCGACTAGTGAAATTTTTAGGGTCATATCACCACTATTTTCTCGTCTTCGTGCGCTTCACCACGACACCGTGGCACAGAAACCGCCCGCCGCGGTCCCGTGACGTCCCACTCGAGCCGCTGGCCGCTGCGCGCCGCCCGCCAAAGCCCACTCTCCACTGCGTTCCTGTTCGAATCCAGAATCGCTGATCGATCAGATCCGACCCGACCGCGCTTACGTAGCTTCTCCCACTTCACTGCCCTCTCTCAGATCCGCACTGCTTTCTGGGTCGCTCCACTCTCAAGATCGTTAACTTCTATGTAGGGATCCCACCTGCTCGTGCATTGACTTTTCAGAATCATCCGTCGAAACCACACGCGTGAACGCCCTCCAGCCCAGCCCTCCTTCCCTCAGACAACTCGCCAAATTTTCTTCTTCCCTCCAGCCATGGCGCCAAGAAGCAAACCTCCTTCCTTCCCCCGTTCTGCAATCCAGCTGTAGAGGCACATTCTCAGGTAATCCTTCCAAGCTCAACTCATCCAAATTTTATCATTTTTGTTGCATTGCGAATCGGGGAGGAACATCGTTAGTAGGCGAATTCTTCTTTCGATTCTCGTCGCATTTGCAAGCCGTCGTTTTTTGCACCACAAATCATGGAAGAACATCGTCAACAAGATAATTCTTATTTTAATTCCCGTCGCACTTTAGCCGCGTCCCATTTCATTGGCCGAAATCGGGAAGAACATCGAGGGAATTCTTCTTTCGATTTCCGGCATTGCACCCTTTGCTTTAACCATCCCATTTCTGCTGCGCCACAAATCGGGGAAGAACATCAGCAGTAGGTGAATTCTTCTTTTAATTTTTGGCGTCGCACCATTCGCTTTAGCCATCTCGTTTCTCTATATGTCCGGGAAGAACATCGCTCGGCAGAGATTCTTCTTTTGATTTCCGACATGGCACTCACTTGCCCATTCCCGATTACTACTAACCAGTTACTTTGCCTAGCCTTACAGCGTGCCAAAAAAATGCGTCAAAATATGTCGGATTCGTGAATTTGAATATATTTGTATGCTTGTGTTTCTTTGCAGGTTTGAAGACCTCGTTGAGCTCAGCAGGGCACGACGAGATGAAAAATAAGTTGTGATGTCGCAAGACACCGCTCGCTATGCTCAACAGGGTGTACCGAGTAAACCACCACTTGTTAGATGTCGCTCCCCCTAGATAAAATATTGCCAAAATTTTGTCTAAATTCTAGAATTAGAAAATAAAAGGGGGATGAATATATATTGCATTGTATGTCTTCTTTCAAGTCTGAAGGCCTGTTGTGCTCAGCTGACGAGATGAAAATCGGTTGTGGTGTCATAAGACACCACTTCAAATGGATCTTGAGTAGTCAAAACACCCCGTCTGACCCCCACGGGGATGACGCCGGGAGATTGCCAAAATTACGTCAAATATTTTAACTTAGAAGAAATGGGAGAGTAAAATAAACTCACTTAATAAAGCTAAGTAAGGAAACCTGCAGCTAATTTTAAATTAAAAGCGTCAAACAAGAAAAAAATGGGGGGAGACTTTAAAGAAAATTTTTGGAAAGAATAAAATATTCATTTAAAACCTAAGTGTAATTTGGGGGAGGCCAATATTAAACTGAAAAAATATAATAGCTATTCTATGGCTCAGATGGAAGTAATGAGTGAGTTCTCTTTTCTTGTAAATTCCTAAAAATTAAATAAGCTTTAATTGGAATTTAGGAGGACTAATGTTAAACGCATAACAAATTTGCAATTAAACTCAAAATCTAAGGATGAATGCAAATTGAGTTTAATAATTCTTATACGAATGTGGAAGTGATTACTATGCTTGCTAATAAGCATAAGTAGGGCTAAAGAAACAAATACTAAAATTGCCACACTTATCAAAAGTGATATAAATTGAGCATAATCAAATTGGGAGAATTACAAAAACTCAACAAGTAAACACAGTGCAAGTAATGTGTTAAACTACAATCTAAATCAAAATGCCTTCTTACAAATCTCTTTGTACAAGCAGACAGAAGGCGATACTAAATCCATTTCTATAAAAATCATAAAGCTTTCTTCAATCAAAAAATTAAAGAATTTCATCCTAATTATAATTTTCAAGATCAATAATTTCATTAATTAGATGAAATTGGCTAAATATAAATGTCTGCGTGTCGAACATAGAGATTTAAAGTGCAAATTTTGATGTCTGAAAAGACTGCGCATGAAAAGTGAGAATTAAATGAAAAATCTGGTCAATCACACAATTCAAACATAAAATTATCTAAAATTACTATACACCCACATAGGCCGACACGTGAATGCTTAAATTCAAGTGTCGAGGATCTTTGCGAGGTTATTTCCGATTTAGTCTTAGGACGGGTCAACAACAAAACGAAATTATAATAAGCGTTTCAAATCGTGAAATATCAAAAGATTATGTGAGGTGACAGTAGATCTAATCCTCTATTAGTAGTTAAAAAGAGTTGACATGATCTAATGCTCTTAAACATATTCAAATTAATCAATTTTTCAAATCAATTTTTAAATATCAATATGAAACTGCTCAAATGAAACTCTATCATTAAAAACTTAAATCAAACTCAATCTATCCACCTTCCGCAACTATTTATCGGGGTGACAAATTAAGAAAACTATAGCTCACAAAGGAGCTAATGTCAAATCAAGTGTTATGTTATGTTCACTCTCAATCAATCTCGCTAATAAGATGGGTGTCCTCGGCGTGGCCGATAGGCTCCAGATGAAGCTTATGACCGAGTCCTCGATTGAGTGGTTTGGCCATCCGCTCTATTATATTACGATCCTTCGTATGCTCCCAATGGCTCGCCCTTTGAGTTATGAATCATAGGGTATACTTGATACGGCAAACAACCCTCTATCAGCTAGGGTAGTCTTAAGATTATCTTCTTAGATAAACACCAACCCAGGTCTATAAAGATTTCTTGGACGACGTAACCCATGTGTTGCTGATGAGGATCCTTTTGTCAGGTTGGGTTGACTACCTCCTACTAAGTAGGCGGGGTGTGGGCCGGGATGACAACCATGGGATCTAGATCGGGCATGTCATCATTCCCCAACCATCCGATTTAAGCTAAAATGATGAATTTCATAATCTAAATTCTTAAACTCTATATGATCTTCTAGATCTTTGCGCTTTTAGTCAAAGTTCTCTCTCTCACTTCGAGAGGGTAATTAACTATAGGCTTGTGCATAAGAAACAAAGATCTAAAGTCCTCACCAAATGAGGAGAAATCTCAGGTAGTGTCTTATCTACTATCTCATCTGCCTTCTGAAAATTACACCGACATTTTAAAACACTCTTTTCATCGAAGAGGACGGTGGCAAATTTTTGGAGCCCACAGATTTTTGGCGACTCCACTAGGGGCAGGATTCTCTTGCCATCTTTGGCTAGTCGAATTTGAGCTATAGTAATAGTAAAGCATGATAAAATTGATATTTAAAATCAATCATCAATGAAATTAAATTTAAATAAAACATATTTTATGACTAATCTGTTTTATTACATGATGGATTTTCAAAAACACATCATTCATCATGTATAATGTCATAGTTAATTCATTGTGATGTTGGAGATACTAGCTACCATCCAATTTGGTAGTGTAAACTCTCCAACATCCCAAATAATCCTCTACCTTAAGCACATATCTAACTTGTGCAAAGGAGGAGGACAATTAGAATGACCACTACTACTATTAAGGTTCCTCAAAAGAGAGCCTTTGTACTTAAAAGGTTGATTCATTTTGAGGCACCAGTCATGAAGAGAACCTTCACCAGGCATAAAATATCAATCATACCTATGAATGCAACCACACTAGTTGAACCTTTATTGAGGTATGATCAAGCCTCTTCTTCTCAAGGAAAATTGAGTAGAAGGCAAAGGAGAAGAAACACTAAACTGTGAGTTTAATAGTTGCCATCTGAATCATAAGTCATACAACCAGCCTTACAACTAGAAACGAGTATTTCTACACATAATAAATTTGAAATTTTTGAGATGGGTGAATAGGAATAGCTCTAAATGGGTATTTTTGAGCTCAACATGGTTCAACCTTCTAAAGAAATAACATGAAACTCTATCTACTCGAGTATAGAGAGTTTTGAAGGTTGTTAAAGAAAAATATCTTATGAAGAATAGGTATCAAATGTCAATTATCAAAGAAGCCAAAAATGCTCTACTACAAAAGCTACAATCAGCGGTAGTAAGAGCTTAAATATATTCTAAGCAATTTCTATGGTGAGCATCGAGTGACACGAACCACGTGTTGGGAATAGAAGGTCGATAGAAAGAAAAATAAATATGGAGGTCAATGCCTCAAGAAAGTAGCGACAAAAGCTTCTTCATCAAGCTAACCCAGACATCGAGAAAGAGAAATCTGCTGCATAGCCATTATTCAAGTAAAAATTGTATAACCAACTGTGGAACTAGAAGTGAGTATTCCAACCCATAACAAGTTTGATAACCTAAGATGGGTAAAGTGGAACAGCTCTACTGGTTAAATCAAGCAGTCCTTCTAGACCCGACAATGTCAAGTTCCAACTTCTCTAGTGAGGAAACTCAAAACTGTATATGCAAGAGTGTATCGGGTCCTCAAAGTTGCTGAGAAGAAATGGCTGATGAAAAGAAAATATGAAGGTCCTATCCTTAGGGAGAGAAGAGTTACACCTCCAAAGAGACCTCATTTTACAGCCCTGCTAAAATGTCTACTAATTCAAGTCTCACATGGTGAGCATCGATGTATGACACTTAGACCATATGTCTAAGAATCCGTCAAAGGTGATAAATAGGTGAGCAAATTTGGAGGCCAAAATCTTGAAGTGGAATGCCCTTTCAAATAGACAATGACGTGATATCTAGACTATACTCTCACAAAATCCACAACTCATGCTGAAGTATTTGGAGCTGAAGTAGTCTTACCACTTGAAATTGAACTACCTTCACTCTGAGTAGCCAATCAACACAATCTCACTCAAGATGAGAATGTATATCTACGGATGTGAGAATTAATTGGACTTGATGAGGTCAGGCACCAAGCTAAAAAAAATCTAGAAGTCTATCAGCAAAGATGTCCAAAAGTTTCACCATTATATGTTATCTCACAAGATTACCCTCATCTCGAGGATTGATTTACTGAAGTACTTGATGACAAGACCAGCATTGACAGATCGCTTGGCAAGATGGGCAGTATTGCTTCTACAATTTGATATCACATACGTTCCACCAAAAGCAGTTTAGGGATAAGTCTTAGCATATTTTTTTCGCATCTCATCCATGATCACGACCATTGCTCCTCATACTCTCCAAAATCAACAAGAAGTTATATTAAGAAGAGCTAAGAATGACATTGCCTCATAAAAGCAGTGTGAAGCCTTTGTTGTAGAAGAGTCATGTGATTGGAGGCAAGCCTTCATCGACTATTTTAAAGAAGGAAAATTACCAAGTAATAAATCACGGTATGAAAGAAGAATGTTACTATGCTTTCATAATATTTTATATAGATCCTTTGAACAAATATGGCTATGATGTCTAGGTGTAGATGAAGCTAGCAAAGTTATGGTTGAAGTTCATGAAAGACTTTGTGGCGCACATCAATCAGGTCCCAAGATAACAATAAAGATCGAAAGGATGGGTTATTATTGGTCATCTATGGTGAGAGATTGTATTAATCACGCTATGAAGTGTCATGAGTGTCAAGTACATGGGAATCTCATCCGACCTCCAAATCCATTACACTAATAATATCATCCTGACCATTCGAATGTTGTGCGGATGTAATTGACAATTGATCCATCAGAATTTGGACATCGCTTCATCCTAGCGATCATTATTTCTAAGTGCTACTATTTAAAAAAGTTCTTGTCGAAGTGATCAACTTCTTCACGCATAATATAGTCTGTAGATTTGGAGTGCCACGCCCAATAATCTCTGATAATGGCAGAACTTTAAAAAAGTGCAAAGATTTATAGATTTATCGATCGACACAAAATTGATTGTTGATACTCTTCAATATATAATCCAAGAGCAAATGGTTTGGCGAAGGCCTTCAACAAGACAGTCAAGCAAGAAGATTCTCACTAAAAATAAGAGAATGGCATACCAAGCTAGTAGAGGCTCTATGGGCATTATCGAACTACGCAAGATCACTAAAGCCACTCCTTATTCATTAATATTTAAAATTGAAGCAGTTCTTCTGCTTGAAGTTGAGTTGCCTTCACTTCCAGTAGCCATCCAATACAATCTAACTCAAGATCAAAATGCTCGTCAAAGAATGGAGGAACTCGATGCACTTAATGAAGTTAGATTACAAGCTCATCAAAATCTAGAAGTCTGTCGAGCAAAGATGTCTAAGGCTTTTGACCATATGGTGCAGCCTCAAACATTCCAAAAAGGAGAATTGGTCCTGGTGCTGAGAAGATCAATTATTCCCAATCAAAATTTTAGTGGCAAATTTGAGATTAACTAGAAGGCCCTTTTATCATAGAAAAAGAGTATCAAGGAGGGGCATACCAACTCATTAACATAAATGGTGAAAGACCAATGCCGCCAATTAATGGTCGATACTTGAAAAGTACTATACTTGATGACCATATTCTTGAGGTATGATAGAAATCTCCCTCCAAGATAAGGAGCATTTTTTTAAGATGGTGGTAAGACCTACAATGACCTATGGTGCAGAATGTTGGCCAATAAAAGAGAAGCTTAAGGTTAAGTTAAGTGTTACAGAGATGAAGATGCTCAGGTGGATGAGTGGCTTTACTCTTAGAGATAAAATGTGAAATGAGTATGTTCGGGAAAAAGTTGGAGTAGCTCTAGTGGCAGATAAGATTAGAGAGAGCCACCTTAGATGGTTTGGCCAGATAAAGCGTCGACCCTCTGATGACCCGGTTAGGAGAGTAGATGCATTATATTTGCCTTATGTTAATAAAGGTAGAGGTAGACCTAAAAATTCTTGGTTAAGATGTATAAAAAATGATATAAGTATACTTGAATTAAATGAGAATTTGACACATAATAGACACAATGGAGACGAAGGATTCATGTAGCCGACCCCACTTAGCGGGATAAAGGCTTATTGTTATTGTTGTTGTTGTTGTATCTATTTAGGTTGACATCGTGCTTCATGTCGAGATCCTTAAATAAGCATACTCCAGATGAAGAACTTTGCCATGAAAATTCTCCTATTACACATGGGGCATTTTTAAATTTTTATATACGGATAAATCAATGGTGTATGTTAAAACCCCCTTTAGAGTACATCAATTCAAATATGGATGTATTTGTATATTTTTTATCTTGAAAATTCTCCTAAATGTACTTTAGAATTCCCCCTACAAGACAGGGATCATTTTTTTAATTTATATCAAGTTTATTTGAGTTGACATCGTGTCATAAGATGAGATCCTCAAATATACTCTGATTCAGGTTGACATCGAGCTTTACACCGAAATCCCTGGACATATCTGTAATAGTTACTATTAAGTTGCATGTTCTTATAGAAATTAAAAAAAAAATCTATTTTTACGCATAAAAAGACAACCCTAAATGTCAAGAAATTTATCTCCCAGATTTGCCAAATTCTGGAGATCAAGTCAAAAAAACTTCTGATTTTAGAAGCTTTAATCAACTGAGTTGGAGCAACATCAACCTCTACATCATAAAGTCTAGGACATGGATGAGTTCTAAAGGTCGAACTCAACAAGCCTACAAATGGCCGAGTTGCTGACACTCTCCTCACTCAACAAGTCGCAAGAAAAGGCCGTAGTGAAAGAGCCCCCGTTCATCAGTCTGATGACAAAATCACCAACCCACTATAGCTCAAGTCGAAGACTCGAGTAAGTTCTAAAGGTCGAGCTCAAGCCCAGATATGGCCGAGTTGCTGATGCTCTCCTCACTCAATAAGTTGCAAGAAAGGCTATAGTGAAAGAGCTCTTGCTCATCAGTTCAATGATGATAGCTGTTCAATCTCAAACCAGATCCAGCTTAGTGATTACAAGCAATCAGGATCTAAGAGATCTCTCTACTTGATCTATAGATCAAGGCAATCTGAGTGAACGTTCAATTCAGGGCTACCTCAATTTAATCTTCATATTACCTGTAAGGTGATATTTCAATCTATTTTCAAATGATCTGATCAAGCTCAAAGCACAAATCAAAGTCCATCACCTCATCAAGTCCATCAAACCAGAAAGCATAGGACTGAGAAAGCAATTACATAGTTCATACAAAGCCTATGGTCGAACTAAAAAAATTTTATGATTATTCAGCCTGTTAAAGCACACATTGCTAGACTAATAACTCAACATTGACCATATATAGGAAAAGGTCATCTATGTATCCTTCAATGAATCACAAAGCGGCAAGGGTTCGTGACATGCATACACTTCCTGACAAGTCAATGTTGACAAATCAGGTTAAGCCTTCATCATCAAATCTAAAAGCTGGGCAGAAGGAATTTCAAATTCGACCAAGCACGGATAAACAATTCTCCAGTGGAGTCCTTCATCAAAATAAGTAGATCAATTCCTCCATCAAACCCAACCAAGCACGAAGTAAGGGTTTGAGGAAACTCAAATCTGCAATGACATAAAAGAAAGAGATCTTCAGCAAAGCCATTGAAGTAGATAGTAGATGGTGTAAGAACTCTTATCAATTCGACAAGTCGATTCTGATAAATGTCAAGCCCGTCATTTAGCATGTCCTGAATAGGGCAGCATACTAATGACAAATCCTATCAAAAGTTTCCTAAGCTATTATAATCGAAGCTAAAATAATCCAAGCTCTATGGCCAGCCCAAAAGGTCAACTAATTTGTAATAAATGTGACTCGTTCCATGCGAATCACATTTGTTGGGAGGGGCATTTGTTGACATCCACATATGTGCCATAAATCAAGTCAAATCAAATGGAATTCGGCGACTTGAGCGGTGCACAAATTGAGGCTCAAAATGCACTGGATGTCACTGAAAATGGTCAAAACGACCATCGATCGACGAATGGAATTTTCCATTGCATTCAGAACATTGAAATTGATCAGAATATAAATATTGCAATATATAACGATCAATTGTTTAAGCGCTCGAGCTATCAATGTGTTGACACGCATATTGGATTCAAGAAACTGTGACGATGTTTGAACAACCTCAGTTCATGAAATTAATTACCGTTAAAATATCAAAAACTATCAAATGAGATTTTTTAGCTTTATTGGATGAGTATGTGCAAATGTCGAATAATCGTGGTAAACGTAAATCGAGGCATACTGATGTCACCAAAATTAATCTAAATGATCTATGATCGATGAATGGACTTCTCCATCATGTTCAAAATGTCAAAATTAGTCAAATTATGAATATTACATGATTTGATGATCAACCGATCAAGCGCTCGAGTCGTTCTCGTGCACTCATATCGAGGTCGGTGGTGAGTCAAATGACATCCGTTCACAAAATTGATCATGTCATTGGATTAAAAATGCTAAAATCTATCAAATAAGAATTCGCACTCAATTCGGATGATTTTGCACGAAAATTGAGTGAGCAAAAGCGGTGATGCGCATTTCGAGTTGAAATTGACTCAATTTGGCGCTGACTTGAACCAAACGGCCTCTTATCGTGAAACGAACTTCACTGTTGCGTTCAGAACAATGGAATTACCCTAAATCAATATATATTGACTATGTACATTTATCGGCTCGAAATCCATATTAAAACCATTTAACAAACTTAAAATTAATTAAAAAATTCATAAATTACCTGTGCTCAACCATTCCCCCCTATTTTCAATTTTCTGAAAAAGAAATAAAATAAAATAAAAAAGAAAAAAAAACAAAAAACTAACCAATCCCTCCATTCCTTCCTCATTCCTTGCATCCCTCGTAACTCCCTCCTCACATCCTCATTTATCTCTCCGGATTACTCTCCCTAATTGGAAAATTTTTTCAGGTAAAGAAATTCTCCTTTCCTCTCATTTCTATTTGGCCAATCCAGATAATCCTCGGTTCACCATTTTTCCCATCTTCCTACTTCGCCCACTGACCCTCTGCGGTAAAACCCTCGGCGCCCGACTGAATGCTTCAACCCGCCCTGGTCCATCCTCGACTCCCGCTGACTCAGATCTGCGGCAGCGCCTCCTCTCACCACGCATGGACCTTGTTCCTCATGCGTTGAATCATTGCCGCCCCAGATCCTGCCGATCCTGCCGCTCACGCGGCATCCCACTCAGGCTGGTCACGCTCTGTGTCTCCGCTTCTCACCACTGACCACTGCCTGCTTTCATACTCGCATGATCCCCGCCTTGCCATTCTCAGGGTTCCAAAATCACCTCCTGCCCGAAACCATTACAAACCACCTCCTTCCCTCCACCATAGCCCGCCTTCTTCCCTCAGCCCGACCCACGGAGAACCTCCCTTCACCCTTCACAATCCAGCCCAAACTGGCCATCAGGTAATCCTTCCGCAAGCCGTAACTCATCCAAATTTTGTCATTTTTGCTGCGTCACGAATCGGGGAAGAACATCGTCAAGAATTCTTCTTTTCGATTCTGGCGCACCCTTCACTTTAGCGTCCGTTTTTGTAGCAAATCAGGGAAGAACATCGTCAGCAGGAGAATTCTTCTTTCGATTTTGGCGTCGCCCTCTTCACTTTGGCGTCCCATTTTGCACCAATTGGGAAGATCATCGTCGGCCGAATTTTCTTCGATTCTGTCGCACCTTTATTTAGCCATCGTTTTGTCGAATCGGGAAGAATATCGTTAGCGAGAATTCTTTTGATTTTCACTTCAAACCCTTCGCTTTTAGTCCCATTTCTACATAATCGGGAAGAACATCGTCGTGAATTCTTCTTCCATTTTTTAGCGTCGCACCCTTCGCTTTAGTCTCGTTTTATTCACAAATCGGGAAGAATATCGTCGTGGAACTCTTCTTTTGATTTCCAGCGTGCACTCCTTGCCTTACATTCTCAATTACCTACCTTGTTCCTTTGCAGCTAGCCAAAAAATGCGTCAAAACATGTGGGATTATGAATGTGAATACATATGTATGCTTGTGTTTCTTCAGTTTGAAGAACTCATTATTACTCGGCTGGCGTCGGGATAAAAATAGGTTGTGGTGTCGCAGACACCGCTTCATTATGCTTGCAGTAAGCCACCACTAGTTAGATGGCTCCCCTGCAATCTTTATCGAAATTTTGTCTAAGTTCTAGACTTAGAAAGAAAAAAGGGGAGGAATATATATTGCATTATATGTCTTCTCCGAAGGTCTCGTTGTGCTCAACAGAGCATGATGAGATGAAAACCGTCTGTGGTGTCGCATGACACCACTCGCTACGCTAATTAGGGTGTACCGAGAAAGCCAAAACACTCATGATGCGACCCATATCGGATGATGTGAGGTCCAAAATTATGTCATTTTGGCTTATAAAAATGGGAGAATAAAATGAGCTTAATAATGCTAAGAAACACTACAAACTAAAAGCATCAAATAAGAAAAAGAGGGAGAAAAAGAACATACAACAGTATAAAAGTAAAATATTAAATCAAAGAAAAAAAGGAGAAAACACATAAATAGTGAAACAATATGAAAGTGCTAAGTCCCAAAATCAAACTTAGGTGCAAAACATATCAAATTTGGAATGATATTCATAAAGGATTTAATGATCGCCATTTTAAGAATTGGGAATTACTTGAAAAACTAATCATAACACACTACAAGATTCATATCAAGAACTGAATAAAACCATCGTGGACATTGAAGGAAGACATGTTCTTATGAAATAGTCATCAATTATTTGCATAAGCTGTTAAGTGAGCAGGTTCTCTTTTCTTCAAAGTTCATAAAAACTAAACAAGCTTTAGTTGAAATCTGGAGAGGCTGATAGCAAACTTATAGGAGAATTAATTGAACAATTGTATATTATAGGATATCGAAAGAAATATGAATCTTGATCAAATATCAAATGACCAATAATTGATGATAAATCAGTGTCCAATTTCAAATTGAAAACAAAGGTGCGCAATTTGATAGCTTTTCACAAGCACAAGTTCGATTAGGCAACTCATGATCACTCATGAATGTAGCCTTTAAAAGGATCACTTGAATCCTATATTTGAAGTTATATTTAATGCAAATGAGAATCATGATATATCTAAGTGCTTAGTTCTAAGATTGATGGTATTCAAATGACATTTATAAAAGGATTTACCATGTAATTAGCTTAGCAATGGGTATATACAAACTCCTTCAATAATCACTCAAGTTACACTTTGTGATACATTGAGTGAATCAATAAAAATCGGTATAATTTGAATTAGAGTTATGATGAACTCAATGCTCATTTATTGAAGAAAAAAATCGGTTCTTTTAGTTTAGAATAAAAATGAATGTGACTAGTTGATAAAACTTGAAAGTTCTTTAATAACTACATGCCAAATAATATTTGAGAATTGAAAATTCAACAAGAAATCCAAGTGTGAGTAATATTTTAAAATTTACAACATCTTCTACTTCAAATTGCAACACATGCTAGAGCGAGAGACGTTAATTGCATTCTTAAATACACTGCATGGACCCGACACTATGTTGAATGTTTAAATTCAAGTGTTTGAGGATGTTGTGGGTTGCTTCGGTTTAATCTTAGGTATATGAGTTAACAAAACCTAAAAATTTATTATAAAAATTTTAGCTTAGTAAAATATATAAGAAGCTAATTCTATCATGTGATAATAGATCTGATCCTCTATTAGGAGCTTAACAGAGTTGACAGGATCTAAAGCTCTCAAATATATTTAATTCAATCCTACCCAGATGATGGTTGTGTTGAATGGTGATTTCAATAGAAGGATACTTCATCAAAATGTGATTTAATTTCAAATCAAATATCAATCTAAAAACTGCTTAAATGAAATTCAATCATTAAAAGCTTAAAGCAAAATTCTATCTATCCACCTTCCGCAATAGTTTGTTGGAGGTGATAAATTAAGAAAACTCTAGCTCACAAAGGAGTCAATGTCAAATCAAGTATTCTACTATATTCACTCTCAATCAATCTCTTGCCAGTAAAGATGTGGCCCGTAACCTCTGAGTATGTGGTTGGTCGGTGGCTTCATAGATGATGCGGTTATTACGAGGCCCTCGATCGGTGGTTTGGCTAGTAAGGCTCCATTATATTACTGATCATTGGCAGTATCTTCCCAATGGCTCGCCCCTTTGTGAATCATATGGTATACTTGATAGGGCAAACAACTCCTTCGCTAAGGTAGACTAAGTCTGTCTCCTTAGACAAATACCACCCAGGTCTACAAGGATTTCTTGGACAACGTAACTCATGTGTTGCTGATAAGGATCTTTCAGTCAAGTTGGGTCAACTACCTCCTCTGACTAAGTAGATTAGGGACCACGACAGCCCAGGATGACGGAACCATGAGATATAGATTGGGCGCGTCTTCATTCCCCTAGCCATCCGATTTAAGATGAAATGATGAATTTCGTAATCTAAATTTTAAACTCAAATCTTTCTTCTTATGCTTCATTATGATCTGTAGCCTTAATCGAAAGTTCTCTCTCACTTATTAGAGGGGTAATTAATTATAGGGGCTTGCCCATAGGAAACTGAAAAATCTAAAGTTCTCACCAATTGAGGATGAAATCTCTAGTGTCTTATCTACTATCTATCTGCGAAAATTACAGACAAAATCATACTCTCTTCAATTCAATATTGTGAGGTGGGTGGTGAATTTTGAGCCCACACTCACATGGGACAAGATTCTCTTTCCATCTTTGGCTAGTCATATATGTGCTATTGTAGCAATAAAATATTTGAAAATTCAAAATAAAAAAATAGTGATTTAAATGTGTAATAAATTTAAATTACTAATGTATAAAATCTATGAATGAATTATTCTGAGTACATATTTATTACACTATTATTTTTCTATAGTGCCTGCATTTTGAAAGTATAGGGTGAAATAATAATTGATAATTACTGATCCCCATCTTTCACTTTTGCAAAATGGATCTACAGAGAACTCCTTTCACCATTCAGCTAGGACGTTGTGCGAACATCTGCCTAGCCAATGCCATCATCAACATAGGATATGTTGGAGCTACCATTCAATTTGGTAGCTTGAATTTCCCAGTTATCGTGCTGCAATTCCTAAAGTACCCTGGTACACTCATCCGAGGTCATGCGAAGACCTCGTTGAAGCTCTCTAGCCATGTTTGCCAAGTTCACAACCGCTATCAAGGAGTTCTAGAACTTCAATTTTAAAGGTTAGGCCAATCAGAGAAAAGAATCGTTAGTGGGCAACTATGTCTTTAATGCCTCATGGTATCTGCCGATTGAACCTTTTTTACCGGAAAGCATGATCATGAAGCTTCATCATCGGAAGCAAATTAAAGCGAGAGAAGAAGAAGAAATCTTTGAGGCTCGGATCTCATTCAAATGACTGAGTGAACAAAATATTGTGCAGTGAGTATTCCTACCTATAACCAATTTGACAATCTAAATTGGGTAAAAGGAATAGCTCTACTAATGAGTCCTTCGAACCAACAACATCAAGCTCCGACCACGGAGGAGATAGCTTGAAACACTGTCTACCAGAATACACAAAGTTCTCAAAGTGGCTAAAGATAGAGGCTTAATGAAAAGAAAATTTCACAGACTTGTGACAATTAAAATTACTGAAGCTCCACTAAGTAGTTTGTCAACTGACTCCACGATTGTGGTAATTTTCCAATTATTGATGCAATTATAAATGCTTCTGTCATGCTTATGCCATGTTCTTTTAGATCATGAATAATATATTGAATTTCATTTACTTAATCTAATCTGAAGAATCACTTATTTTATATTCATTAAATGATTGACCAAATATTTTCTTGACCCACATCTTCATTTTATATTTTGATTCAAGTGCTTTCCAAAACTCAAAAGAAGATATTGATGTACAAAATATGTCATAAAAATGATCAAAAAGATCACTAAGAATGCATTCAAGACAAAGAAAATCAATCTCTTGTGAAGTTTTTCCTTTTCTTAACCCTTCATCAAAAGAAGAATTATTTTCTCTTTAATTAGGTTGGATGAAGGAGGATTATATATTGTAGAGATTAATCTAAACATGTCAACCAATATATAGTTTGATTTTGCCATCTTTTAAAGTGTATTCTATAGATTTTTTCAGCTTAACATCATCATGATGAAGTGAAATTTATGTATACATATTTTTTAATTGATGAAAATAATTAAAATAAAGAAAATATTTTGATCTACTCTAAGATTATTAGAACTATAAGGAAATAAATTAGCAATTTAGAAATAAATTTTAACACAACTATGCAAACAAAAATAAAAGTGATGAGATCGAAATAGCCTGGGAGGAAGGCATATGACACTATACTTAGAGTAATTAGATTAAACCTTTCTCTTTTCTACTTTTCGTACTAGACCCCTTGGATCTGCACCGATTTATTTTCAAAACTCAACTAATCGTGTCTCTTGTTGCCAAAATGAAATGAAGAGAATGACAAGAAAAATAGTGAAAGAGAAAGGAAAATAGAATATTGATTTTGTTCTCTCATTCAAGCTCATATTATCATTTATTTATAGGTGAAAGATGAGAGCTCAATATTAAATCACCTAATTATGATTTTTTAGCCAATATTTTAAGTTATAAATTAATTTATTTGTATTTACTAAATTTATTTTATAAGTTATAAAATTTAATATTGATATGACAAAAATTTCATTAGTCGAAGACATCTTGATGTAAAGTAATATGATTTTGAGTCAAGATCAATCAAGCTTGAAAACTTTAGATATCATTATTTATGTCAAATCGAGCATCTTGACAAGCTGGATCTAACAAGCCCAAGATCTCCTAATTCTGACTTCATTTGAGCATTCAAATATTTAAAATACATCAGATTATCAAGGGAATTATTTTGAATCGTTCGATTGAGTGGTTTGGATTTTGCATGTATTTACAGAAATGTCACTCTTCTAACCTATAAATAGCTCTTCATTCTTCATATGAGAAATTAAGAGAGAGCTCGATTGAAGAACCTCCAAGCATAATATTCTGGTCGATGTTTGCGACCACCACAAGATCATCGCATGAGATCATCGCCCGACCATCGTAGGTTTAGTACCACCGAAACCACCACCACCGATCATCATCGCGTTGATCATCGGTCATCTTGGACCTCCAGATACCACATGTAGATATGTGATACCGTCGTTGGTCTGCTAAACCACCAGCCATACATAATCCTCGCCACCGACCACCACCATTGGTGTACTCTGGTCGAATCGACCACCATGCGGTCCTCGCCTATACCTTGGTCACCGTAACCACCAGGTATTGCCATTGCTATAACTTTATTGTTGGTCACCTACATCATGCGGTCACTAATTTATCACCACACGGCGGTTATCAAATCATCACTAAGCATTCCTCTTGTCGTACATTTGTTCTGCTTGCATATTTATTGTCACTGATTGGGATTTTTGTTGTCAGGCTTTCTCACATATAACTTTGTAATCCCATTATTGGGATGAATGTCGAATGATTTTTGAAGTGTTGTATGGTATCATTTATTTTTTAAAATTAATGCAAATGTTTAATTTTGTCAGTTGGAATTGTATAGGAATATGTTGATGGCTTTACTGTGAGTGGGAATATTTACTTTTGCTATCCAGAGTCACTTATTTTGAATTTATTTGTTTGAGGGAAAAAAAATTTTGGTTATGGATGTTTTTTGATTTGGTTGGGATGGGTTTAATGTTTTAAACGTATTTAACATTGAAATGGTTTAAAAGGTAACCAAAATTAGGTGACCAAAATTTAACCAAAGCAAATAGAATTTAAATAGAAATAAAAAATAAGGTTTCTAATAATGCATGTTTAAATAGAAAATGCCAGCTAGCAAACAATCAGTCGGTAGAATTAAGCATGATGCTAATTGGCTTTGTTAGAAAGATTGATCATAGACAAATCACACAAACGTCTATGCTCTTAATTCTAACTTTTATCATTTTTTACAGTAGAGAATCAAATATCATTTGGGCTCGATGCCATCTAAATTATTTGCAAGGCAGATCATAAATTATTTGTCATTTATATTTTACAATATAACCATTAATTTAGCTAACTAAAATAGGTCTGCTATTCAGCATTTTCACTTCAGGTACAAATATTTGATTCGAAAATGAGTTCAAGCACGGTATGCAGTCGTATTATGGTGGCGAACTTAGCATCGGTGATGATTTCTTCCTACATTATCGGCGGAAAAATCGTTCTATATTAATTTCTCGCTAATTTTACGGTGTTCAAGATCGAATCATGCGGTCACTAAACATTGATTCGACCCGGTTCAGGATCAATCTCATATGTAGGTTTCTGTTGGTGCCGGTTCATTACTACACCACTAGATGATGGCGAGTGCAGTCGGTCATCAATGCAAACAGCTGCGCACCCATCGTATATGTTGAAATTGAAATGAAACAAACTATCGATACCGAAGCGTATGATTATCGTGAATTCCGGTAATTGAAACTTCTCAACACCACTTACCGAGGACCACATCATAGGTAATTTGTTTGAACTGCTTGTTTATCTTCAAACTTTCACATTAACCTAAAACACTACATTTATATGTGCAGCAGTGAAGATGTAGACATATCGGCCTCTATATTACTCATGCTTCAACGCAGTAAACATAGATGAGTACCATTCTGATGAGGTGGCTCCTCCAGAAATCGGGGATGAGGGATACGAAACAATGCCCAGCGTAACGAGTTCAGACACAGATGATAGCGAGGGTGAGATAGGTGAAGAAAATTATCCAAATGCTGCAACCAGTCAGATATTAAGAGATTACTCTAACAAAACAGCGACCTTTGAGGAACACATATTTAGTAACAATGAATACGTCCAAGCTTGTCAATCAACTCAACAATGGGATGAAGAACTAAACTTTGATGGTCTCCCATCAAATTCTATTTTCTTGGAAGATAATTTTATTCCAGCAGATCTACTTGAGGGAATGTGTTTCCATGACAAGAGACACCTCAAATTTACAGTGCAGGGTTGGTCAATCACAAATAACGTGGAATATGTCACATGTGATTCTAGTAAGTTGAGGTTCACCATACGTTGCATTCATAGCAATAATCCTAACAGGCCATGCACCTCCCAATTTATCAGTTACTACATCCAGCCTGTTATCAGATGTCAGTTGGACTTGAAACCTAGGGAAATCATTAGTCGAATGGATTCAAAGTTTGATATTAGAGTTTCATATATGAAAGCATGGATGACGCAGAAGGCCATACAAAGTACTCAGATCCTCACTCTCACTTAGAACTTTGCATTGTACATTTTTTCTTTCAAATATCGTATTGTATTAATATGTGGAAATCTTTTCTTAATTTGATCCCGTGGCGGTAGGTTTTTTGAAATGCTAGTGTGTTGATCAAGTGCATTTTCTACTTTTAGTATTTATGTTATACTCTTGTGTTTCTTGTTTTACTATTCCTTCATCTTCTATCACGATGAATATATAATTCATCGGTGTAAACACCATAAAATTTGTCATTAGTAAATCATGAACTTATTCATTGTGGAGTCAAATGATCAAATGAAGTTTTAGTAGCATATTAATTACATTGTGGGATCTTCACAACAAAACATCTTGTTCATGTTCATTTCTTCTTCTTTTTTTTTCTTCTTTCATTTTGAATGTGATCCTTTTGGTTGAGTATTTTTTTGGAGGTATAAGCGCATAAGAGATATATTTTACCTAGTTGACACAAATTCTTGTTATTTATTCTTGTATAAATTCTAGTGCCTCCGTTTCCTTTCCAATTTTAATTCATGTTGGTGAATATCTCATGAAAAGGAAAAAGAAATTTCAGTGAAGGAAATGCTATTTCATATAGATAAAATGCAAATGATGGCAATCCTCCATGAAATACAAATTAAGAATGCGTATCATTTGATAGTTATGATGATTAGTGCCATACAGATTACAGTTATAATGTTGTGATAATCTCTTTATGATTTCAAAGGTGTGAAGGTGATGATGTTGATGATTTAGAATTTAGCTATTATTATCTGCGCGGCTATGGAAAATCCTTATGTTTTTATTAGCATGAATGACCGATATTCTCCGAACCCGTGTTACAATGGGAATTCGGGGTAGTGATGCTTCTATACTTATGTTATGGTTTCTTGTCACCCATAAGCTTTCTTATTCTTGTTAATTTCTTCTTGAATGTGATCCTTTTTTGGTTTAGTTTGGAGGAATTAAGTGGAAAAGAAATATTGTTAATTAATAATGTTGAACATTGATGTATGTTTAGAAAATGAATTATGCATTTGTTGAACATTGATGGAAGTTATTATTCTTCGAGCTTATATTTGGCTTAAGAATAAATGAGTTAAATTGAACAAAATTGTGCCTCGATTATATGGCACATTTATGATAATGAGTTGTTGATTTTATAAAAAAATTAGCTCAATTTGAAATTTAATTTTACTTATTTTTTCTTCTTAATCCATTATTATGTCGTTATCAGATGTGCATAGAAATGCTTTTTTTTTCTTTTCAAATGACAAT
This sequence comes from Cymbidium sinense, assembly GCA_021442155.1. NCBI lineage: Eukaryota > Viridiplantae > Streptophyta > Magnoliopsida > Asparagales > Orchidaceae > Cymbidium > Cymbidium sinense. The sequence continues at coordinate 12,132,107 of CM038233.1, read as the reverse complement.
AATGGAGATATGATCAGAGGGCCTTCTTTAATTATAGTATGTAATTACGACATCTCATGCATCGGTGTAGAAGATTATTTATTTATATAAATTATATGTTTTTTTATAGCTGAATATTTATCGAGCATACTTATATCACTACATTACCTATAATTTTCGGGACAAGGTTGATTGAGTGCACCTAGTTAACATGTTGATTTATTCGTGATGTATTGCTTTGCTTTGATTATGCATTTTATCAAATTGAATACATTAACGCGATAAATTTTCAGGTAATATGGCGACGGAGGATGGAGGAGCAGTTAGGCATCGGCGTAGGCATGAATGAGCCCCTCGATTATGGTCCCCCAGAAGGTGCATCCAGTATCATGGCTTGGCGTAGCCGCACACGATTTGGTATGTTGTTGTACTATTTGTGACATAGCTGCAAAGTATGCTTATTACATTTTATCTTAATTTCTGTTGGTACTTATACTTTGTCTTATGCAGAGTACAATTCTCGAGGCTGCTTCACATTTACTTATGATCAGTGAATGGCCAGTTAATTGCCCCCGGTTCATGGATGGACTACGAGAGGTTGGATTACCTGTTTCCGCAGTTGCGTACTCGATCACCACTTACTCGCTTTGGTGGAGCGTGTCACCACTGACGAACACATTTCATCTAGCGGTTGATGAGATGACAGTCACACTGCATGATGTAGCCATGATCCTTGGTGTTCGGATTGATGGACCTCCTGTTATAGGTTCGGCGTGGAGTGGGTACGATGGCGGCATGGCGGATTGTTATGCGACGATTGGGAGACATCCGAGCCGATGTACTATACCACGATCCCATCCATCGACATCTTCGTATGGGCAAACACGCCAGACACATGCCGTTCGTTGGCTACATTGGACATTCTTCAGGGATTCATATTTGGATATATCGATGTTGAGTTACGGATGCATGTCGGGCGTATATCTATTCACTATAGGATGCTTCCTCATGCAGACATCGGGTGAGGTACATCTCCAGTACCACCATTAGAGGATCGACATTATTTAACAAGTTGACATTGGATCGTAGTGTTGGCTTATATAGAGAGTTGAATGAGGCAACAAGACGCGGACGAACATGGATGTCGCACTACCGCAGTATGGTCACAGGAGCATTTACACGTTGGTGACCCACATTGTAGGTACCTGGGTTGAGTTGGAGGGTTTGAGTGTTGGTTGCAGATAGAATGAGACTTCTGAGGAGTTGAAACACCTCATGTCGTGTATCTGGGATGAGCTTGACGGTTTGTTTCAAAGCCAGGTATGACCATTTGCACTTTTGGTTATTATTATTTTTTTAATTTCATACATGACATAAAAATTATTATATGACTACGTATGATATGGGAACCTTATGGCCCAGATCCGCACAGTGGCGGATGTGTTTGGGCGTCGTGAGATATGGGCGGCTCGGGTTCCATTAATGTTGGAAGCGCATCGGTGGTATCTCCGATCGTTCTCGACTTCGGGCTATCACTTAGAGTTGATGCTGATCCTATAGACCCTTCATTTCAGTGAGTTGATGGACGGGGAAAGGCTGATATTGACTGGTTTGTTTACCACCGCCTTACATAGTGGGAGGCGGAACGATGTCATTGTTGCGGGTGCGTTCCACTGCTTGACCGGCTGAGTCGGTATATGAGGTGGTATCGATCCGGGCCTCGTTATACTCGGGGCTCTACCATATACCACCTACTATGCGTGCTCACGGAGAGAGGATGGTAAGTGTTAAAAAAATTTATGCTATTCATAAATTTATATGCTTAATATACAACATTTTTTTTTCCTCCACGGAGGAACATATCTTGAACTGCAGGATATATTCACCAAACATTTTGGGAGAATGGACCGATTTCCGGCATTGATCAATACTTACGAGGTATGCGGAAACTTAATAAGGACATGCACATATCAGATAGCAGGTATAGAGATGCAGATGAAGCTAGTAGTTCTATGCGGCGTCCGCGATCTTCGACCACATGCTACGGATTCGATGCAGTCCATCGTCCATGCGGTCGGTCCATACACTTACCCTATAGCACACCGGCTCATACTCCCGAGAAGGCATGTTGATCCATTTCGTCCGGCATGCGGTAGCTCTTCCATGTATCCTCACCCATCCATACATGCCCAGATGCATCCGGTGTACCCCATTGTACCCTTTCGCCAGACCATCGCGAGATACCGGATGTTACACCTCTCGATGACACCGGAACCAGCACCGGTGAAGATGATGTCGCGGCGGCTCACTTCTTGCGAGTCCGCGACCGCACATTACACCGAGAAGTGGCCTTCCACCACCACCGCCGTAGATCATTAGATGTACTCTAGCATACTCTACAGTTGTAGATTATATGTTACCTTGATGTACATTGTTCTAGCACTGTTTTATATTTTTTAAGTACTCTAGTCACATTTCTTTATTTAATAAATTTATGGGATCAATAGTATCTTATAGGTGATCATAACCAACATATTATTTTAAAAATATTTGTAATTTTTTTTACATTTTTATATTTTTTAAAAAATAGTCTAAATATTTAAATATCTAAGATAACGACAAGCATCAAAATTCTCCAATATGCAAACTAAGCATTCAAAATTCAATAATTCACTCTATAAAAAATGCAAAAAAAAAAAATTAAAAAATAAGCATCCATCACATTTATTTTTTATTTTTTAATATGATCAAAGTCTACTAATCAAACAAGATAATTCATAGGTCGACATCAAAAATAAAAAAAATACTCCTTATATAAAAAATTAATATAGTCATTATCTTCATATAAAATATACATAATACACAATTATGTAAAACTTTGGCGAGAGAATCATAAATTATCCTTTAAGTTGAGTTTTCTTTTGTTTTACAAATAGAGCTTATATATAGGGTTCCTTTTGTGCATGCCATATATATATATAAATTTAAATCATAAATGCAACTAAACTCAGATACATCAAAATTTCTTATGTAAGGCGTCACAATCAATTCGGTCAACATGAAAGTCGTGGCTGTGCGATTCAAACGATACCAAGAATTGATAACAAGCGACCGATCGATCAAAATCGCAGCTTGTCAAAAAAATTTTTTTTATTTAATAAATTGATTACGGGCGTGGATTACCGCGGTCACATGGTCGCTGTAAATGGGCGTCTATTTCTAAATTTTTTTAAAAACGTGCTTATTCTATTAATTAAGGTTTTAATCATGCTTAGTTTAAAAATTTTGCCGATAAAAAACTACGTCCTTCCTGATCTCAAGCGAGACATGCTTCTTCTTGAGAACTAGATTCCACTTTTAGCCCACTCAACATTGGTTGTCATCGATGGTTCAAGCATTAGAGACATGAGTGCTCTAATCATAGCTATTTACAACGTCTCTTCGGCTTCATTTGACGATCAAATAATCGGCGAAAGCTTGAAGGCGTGAATTGAAGGGAGCTTTCATATCTTAGGTCTATACCGAAAGATATTAACTGGTGAAGGAGAATACCTTTCGAGCTTTTAGGCTATAGTACAATCGATTATAAAACTCATAAATGCCGGAGTAACGTTCTGCAAGGGCAACAATAATTCTTATAGAGACATCATTTTCAATGGTGGCGTTATGTCGCTACCAAAACTAGAATCGACGACACCACCGAGTCATCGTTGCTTAATCTCATGGTCTTGGCGACCGCCACGGTAATGAAGTGACGACTTGCTTCTTTATGGATGAGCCTATTGATACTACGCTGGACGTTGCTTTGCTGACAGCTGAGAAGATTATTATGGGGTGCGTGAGCAGTGATGGAAACATAGCCAAATTGTTTAATAAGATTATAGAGGAAGTTACGCTGGTAGTTCTCGAGAACGACGTACAAGTGAATGTGAACAGCACAGGCTAAACAGTTATCATAAGAAGTGGATGCATCTGAGGACAAACTTTGTCAAGACATACCTTAAGAATCCATGGGTCTTTATCTCTTTACTCGGAGCTTTGTTTCTCTAAGGTCTTACAGTAGTTCAGACTGTATGCTCCATAGTGCATTATTATCAAGCGTAGTAAAAATCAAGCAAGTATTTAGAAATTTTTTTATTGGGTTTCATGCTTTTAGATACATGGTTATTGATCTTATATTCTTGTTGAATGGTACGGTGCTATTACCTTTGCATTTCCACTGTAAGTAGAAGCAAAAGTGTTTTCTTGAGAAAAAAAAATAGTGTGGGGAAAAAAGCCTTCGACAAAATGGGCTAATATGAGATTAGAAAATAAATAAATAAATAAGGTGCTTGGAGATTGTCAGTATCCAAGCGGCGAAGGAAAAATGATTTCTTCTGTTGTTTCTAAGATCTCTTATGCTACTTCCATAATAAATAGTTGATTAAATATTTACTGAATATGAGTTTTCCATTCAACTGCTGCTAAGGTTGTCATCAAAAAATATCATACATTTATAGTGAAAAAAACTAGAAAGATAAAGAAAAAAAATTGAAGAGCTAGTCTATTAAAAATGATATACTATAAGTGAAGCTATATAAAAAAAAAAATTTCTCTTAATTGCATATAATGAGATTAAAATGTATATAATATGAAATATATTTATCATTGCGGTAAAAAATGTGTTACTACGTATGTTGATGATAATGATCAAGTAACCAATCATCGATAATGATTGATGATGGAAGTTGGGATACGAAGATGTAAGAAGTGATGAGTTATGGCGATTAGGTAGTAGTGGGCGATGATAATTGATAATGATTATATAATGATGTTTAAAAAATAATGATTGTAATTAATAATTAGAGTGAATGAAAAATCTCTATTATCTTTAATCACATGGTTGAATATTAAAGATTCTAATGAATAAGCTAAGGAGGGTTATGTGATTACCTAAAAGTAAATCAGCTTTGTCATCTAAATTTAAAAGCTGATTATTTTATTAAATTTGTACCACTCTTCATTAGTGGGATAAATCTATATAAAAAATTCATACATTCAACCGGAAATAAAAAGTAACCATGGTCGCTCTGCGCTACACCTCTCAATTCCTATTCAGAGAACACACTCATTTCAAGAGAAGTAAACCCTAGAAGAAAAAATCAGGAGAAGCTTCAGATGAATCAATGGTGGAAGAAAACCCTGGGCCAAAGCCTGAATTTGACGGGCGTCGCTTCGTTTCTGAGCGTCGCAACAAAAAGGCCCCACCTTGCTCTTCCCCATCTATCCGTTCCCGATTTTCGCTGGATCGATTGGTCTGAGCTCGAGCGACTAGGGTTTCGCGGTGTCGTCTTCGATAAAGATAATACCCTAACTGCTCCTTACTCCCTCGCCCTCTGGCCTGCGCTTTCAGGATCATTTGTTCGATGCCAGACCGTTTTTCGGGGAAAAGTTGCGGTTTTCAGCAACTCTGCAGGTAAAAGTTTCTTTTTTTTTTTTTATCTGTCTGGTTGAAGGAGTTGGAACATGTGAGAAATAGACATTCAAATGATAAATGAATTGAATCGAAATTAGTTTTCACCCACTTAATTGTTTGAGAAATTGAGTGAAAGATGTTATTTATATATGCATTGTTTTTTAATATCGGTAGATGAAACGTTGAGTTTTGGTTCTTTTGAGAAGAAAACAAAGTGAGTCAAATAAATTTGAACCCCCAATTAGGATGTTGAAGTACATTCCCCTCTTTTTTTAAAAGAAAAAAAAAACGGTTGGGCTTATTGATTGGATATTTTTCAGGTTTGTATCAATATGATCCTGATGGTTCTGAAGCAAGGACTCTTGAGGAATCAATAGGAGGAATTCATGTTATAAGGCATGGTTTGTATATTTTGATCCTGGCTGCTCCATAATTATCTGGTTATTATATTTTACAGTATAAAAGGGGTGGTATTGGCAAAAGAGCTGAATATATTCTTACACCTAAGAATCTCAGTTATGGGATGAGGAATGCAGTTAGTGTTTGAGGGTTAGATGGTTGATAAAGCATTTCATTGAGAAATCATTTAGTAATATCATTTGACCTACTAAAAGATTTGTGTGAGAGCTCTTTTCAGTTTAGAAAGTGGTGAGAGGTTTGCTCATTTTGGTTTAAAGTAAGAAAGTAATCACATGTTCATAATATTCATGTGATGTTAAGGCAGTTTATCTAAAGGCATTGACTACTTAACATTCAACTATGATCCCATACTTGTGAATTGTTGATCTTTGCATTTAACTCAAGTTTAGTGGGAAGATTTGAGAACATTAATTAAAAGTTGTTAGCATCTTTCATGGAAAAGTTTGAGTTAGGTCATCCCAACTCAAGTTTGATCAAATTGTCATTTAATTTGATTTGATATAAGTGAAATACAAGTTAGATTGATTAATCTTATTTTTCACTCATCTTAGCGTAAATTCAAAAACTTAAAAAACTCATTGATCAAATTTTCATTAGGATATGGACAAAAAATTGCTTCATATTTGACATTGTAAGACTTGGCCATCTATGAAGGCTAAAGTTTTGGGAGCATGTTGAGCTTGGATTCATAGAAAATTGTTCTTCTACTTTGAATTTGTCTCATCCCTGAATAGTATTAGTATGTAAAACATTTGTTTATTCTTCTCAGACACCCTTATTCTCGTTAATGTACTTAATGTATGACCATCTATGTGAGTAGTGGTATATTCTTTTCATTAATCAAGTAAACTTTGCCAAACTTAACGATAAAGATTGGATAAAACTTGCAAAATCAAGTCTCCTCCCTTGTTTTAGTGCCTTCATGGCTACATTAAAGAATTGTTTGGTTCCTTGATACCATGAGTAATTATAAGTATGATGAGTGAATCTCTCTTCTAGAGACATATTGTTCATCTTAAGGAAAAAATGTCTTGGTGATATACCTAAGAACTACGATAATTGTTTGTGCAATTGTGTGCTTCCTTATTGATTGTCTTTGGGTAGTTTTTTAAGTTTGAAAGTCATAAGTTTTTTATCATTAGCAAATAATTAGATCCGATCAAGCCAATCATTTTGATTTTGTGCATTGTTCTTCTATGTATGAGCTATTGGACTGAAATTGACTTTTACATTTTGAACTTTGTTAATGAGGATCTTGTCACCAAAATTTTCTCAATATTCTTTTATTCATGAGAGAATGAATTTATTGAAATGTAGCATCATATGGTTCCATCACATGCTTTTGTGGCAAATGGTCCCCCAAGCTTTGAAACAACCTTATATTAATTGGATAGACTATTATTTGTGCTCCTATCTTTCAAACAAATAGTTTGCAAATGAATCATCTATCTACTAAGTTAAATATATGAAGTTTTGGATTTCTATATATAACCAATTGTTGTTTAACTTCAAGTATAATAGTTAGCACTCAAAATAATGTTATGAATAGGGTCAATCCAATGTCTTAAACAAGTGCTTTGATAAAGAAAGCAGTAATTGTTCTATACTACACCACTACAAAATTTGTAGGTGTTATAAAGTACTTTGTAGAATGTGTTGTTCACAGTTCAGATCATGGTTTCACCCTCAATTCTTATGTGAATTTATTTACACATGTATTAAAATTACTTGAATTAAAACACCATAGATGTATGTTTGATCCTTATGCCTTGAAGTGTTGCTTAATTTTGCATTGCCGCATTAAGTTTGTTATATGTTTTGATATATGGTTTGATCAAATGATAGATATATGCTTTGATCCTTTTGTCTTCTTGCATGGTTCAATATTTTTTTTATCTCATTGCACTCTTCTCCGCTCTTTTCTCGCCTAGCCTATCATTTTCTTACCTTTTTGTTCTCTAGGTGGTTTTCTCATTCTCTTTCATTATTTTCCGGTGCTAGTGAGAAAACATTAAACCCCTCGATTCAAGAATATATCTCACCTGATTTTTGATCTTTTCTTTCTTGTTCATTCCCTTACACTTTTGATTTTAGGTTATTTTTCTTACTTTAGTCTTCATTTGTTCGGAATTTTCTTTTTTTTGTTCACCTTTAGAAGCACAAGATTCTTTGGGTTGTTTTTAACACAATCCTAGTGCTCCTTCGCATGTGTTTCAATCAAGGCAGCCACTTTGCTTGTGTTCTTTTGCTTCAAAGCAAAATCCCATTGTGAGTTGTAATATATTTGTGTGGCAATAAAATTGGATCAACTCATGCTACTCGTTGGGATGGCTAAATGGACTTTTGAATGACCGTATTCCATCCATACTTATTGATCAATGCTTCTAATTCTACCAAGCACCTTTTTGCATGGTTGTAAGCTTAAAAATAATCTTATCATTAAGGAATCAATTAACCAAATCACTTTGGTGCATCCCTCTCACTCTTGTCTCATTCAAGAATGGTAAATGAACTTTTCGCACATTTCATTTTCATGTCTTGATGAATGCTCCATCTTCACGATGAAAAACAACATCCCATTTATATGGCTCTTAAGAGTCTATCTTTATGACATCTAAAGGCTTGTTAATACCATAAAAATAAAATTGCCTCTCAACGACCTCAAATGTTTAAGATTCTATAATTGCACGGATGAAATCAACATGCAATAAAAAAAAGTACAAAGGGAAATCTCTATAATTTCATGCATGAAATCCTCATGCAATAGAAAAGTACATAGAGCTGTGCATTCATGAGTTTATACTCCCAAATCTATGATGGATTTTTTTTTTAATAGGTATCCACCCAACACCCCACCCATCTTGTGGGTGGATAATGTATTAATCATGGGTCACATTCATCACATCACACGTCGGTCCTTACTTTCAATCCTGAGAGGAATCGAACGGGGGTTCCCAGCCCCGCCAACCGAAGCTAAGGCGGTGGGTAATCTATGATGGATTGATACACTTGCACCTTTTGAATGAAAGCTTACATACTTGTGACTTTAATACTTTAATATGGGTATTGAAATATGGCAGTAATGCACAATCTTTCTTTTGCAGAACTTTCCATAACTACACTCCCTATTGTAAGGTTAGAAATCCATTATTCTCATCATACAAATTGTCCAAGGTTGAGTAGCTCAAGTCTATGATTATATTTATCATATATAGAAATGGATTTTATTTTTGTCATCAAATGACTCATGCGTTTATCAATATATATCTTATATGCAATGTAAAAATAGTGCATTTATTGTATCTGAAAGTACTTAATATTTGAAAGCTTCTTATCAAAATTGTAGAATTGAAGAAACCAGCTTGAACAACTGAAGACATAGAAAAGTACTTTGGCTGTCCAGCCTCAGAACTAATCATGGTACTTGATATAAATCCTATAATTTTCATTTCATTTCTGTTTCATTATGATTCTCATATATGTTATATTATTATTTTTTAATTATATCAGGTGGGTGATCGACATTTCACTGATGTTGTATATGGAAATCGCCGGCCTGCATCTTGTCGAACCTTTAAATCTTTCCTTGGAAGTTTTTGTTTTTTAAGGTATCAATTTTTTAAAGTATTTTATATAAATCATTGGAAAATTCCATGCTAATGATTAATCATGAAAGCTTCATTTCAACTTTATGATATCCTAAAAATTGTTGCAATTTTATGTCTAAACCATCTATTAGACTTGATTCTAAACCATCTATTAGGATTGATTAAATTTTGATTCATTCATTTTAAAGAGTTCTTGTATGTTTTATTTTTGTTTAAAGTATGGTTATAAAATAATAATAATGAGTTGTTAATTAAAAATGGGTATTATAATTTTTTTATTATTTTAAGAAAGTCAATCTAAACTTTCGCTACTATAATATGTCGATCATGTTAAAAAATACAACTATTATTTAAAAGCCTAAAATCAGGTTCTCAAATGCACTTGCTCAAAATAAACTTTTAATCATCGTTTGATGAAGGAATTATACAAAAGAGATAAAAAGGGAAGGATAATGAAAATAATAAAGGAATTGAATTGAAATTTGTTTTAAGGAGAATTTTTTATTTTATTTTAAGGATAACTCAAGTTAAATATTTGTATTTTTTTTTTCAGCAAGATGAGTAAATAATTATCAATGCAATAATGCATTTTGTTCTTATTTTTTTTTTAGATAAATATAATTTACTTCAAATTAAATTAGAATCAAACACTTATTAATATGAATCTGAAATCATTTCAGGTGAGGAAATTGGAGGGCTATCTCATTAAGCATTGGCTTAGTAAAGGTTTAAGACCAGCCAAGCATATTTTACTCCCTGAAGTTCATCACTGTATAATGGCCTCTCCCTCTAATTCTCAGATCTATTTATTCTTTAATATGAATCTGAAATCATTAGAGATTTTAAACTAGTTTCATACTCCAAATTAATTTTAATACCATCCATAAAATAAAATTAGATCCAACTATAAATATTATATATTATATATTGACATTTATATGGAGTCAACTTGAATTATATTCAAAGAGTTTTAAAGTAAAATTAGAATCATTTTCAAATTTAAAGTGAATGATAAAATAGTAATTCTCAAGCGAATTTTAAATTTCAAAACTTTTTGCAGCAGCCTTCTTCAATCTGAAACCACCATTAAATAAAACATGACCAAAGCTTAAAAAGACAATTGTGACTAAGAATAAAACTTTATATTGAGTATAGGGATGTGATAGTAACACAACAGTGAATAAAGCCAAATCAGAATCAAATTTTGTGTACAATCAAACACCATAAAGGTTAATGAGATTCTGTACAAATTGAGTTGAATGTTGGGGATGACTCATGATATTTTTAAAGTATAATTGAGTTGAGATGAACTTCGAGCTATTCGTCAAAAATTTTGAGCGATCTCGAGTTTGAATTGATGAAATAATTAAACTTTGAATGTTTGTTATGATAATATTTTTAAATAAATTGACTCGTTGCTGGGTTGACAAGTTAAAATTGGCTCAAACTTGTTGGTTAGTTAAACTCAACTCACAAGTTGTTGAGCTATTTATCGAGTTAACTATAAGTCGATTTGAGGGAGGGTAGAGGAGAGAATGTTAGGTCAAGAGATAAAATATATTATTTTGTATCATCACAGATTCAGTTGTTAAAGAAGTTATGATGATAATATAAATTTTTGTATATATAAAATCAAATTTTAACTTTTGATGCTGCATTATGTAGCTTCAAGTTGATAAATAATTTTTTTTATAGTCTTCTAAAAGCAGTCAAAATATGGTTGTCAAATTGGAGCGGTGCGATAAAATATATCTATCGCATTACACTCTTAATATTATATTTAGAGAGTGATTAAGTTGATTTAGAATGCCAAATAACAAAATAAGAATTATATGCTTAAACACTCACAATTAATAAGTTTTATCATGTTTATGAAATTATTTTATCAGTTTAATTTCTATACCAATAAAGTGCTTTGGTCCTAAAATTATGGGTGGTCCTACAAATACACAGGACACTAGTACTTTGGCTATAGCATTGTAGAATTATTATGTCTAATTCCAGGGAGAGTTTCTCCTGCCTACCTAACCAACACCTATATATATATATATATATATATATATATATATATATATATATATATATATATATATATATATAATATCAAAATTTAGATATTAGATATATAAATATTTAAAATTATATATTATGTGCATAATTTTCAAAAATATTTAAATATTAATGACCAATCTTTCAAGCACGAGAAATTTTAGTTTAAAGGGGGCTGTAATCATGAAATGCAAGAAGTAGGGATCCTTTGAAATATTATTTATGATAATATTTTAAAAGAGATAGCTAACGAGACAACAAATCGAGTTCACTAACTCGAGTTTAGCTTATTAGTTTTTCTAATGCAACTCACGAGCCTTTATTAAGTTGAGTCCAAACTAGCTCAAAAGAGTCTGTTTAACTCACTTATACAAACCTAATTGAGGCATTAGAGAGGGGTTGATAAGAAAATAGACCAACTCCAATAAGTAGATTAAGGGTCATTTGAGATCACTTTAATCTTTTATTTTATATTTATATTTATATTTTATTTTATTTTGTTTAAAATAAAATTTATTTAATTATACTTGTTTTAAAAATACTTAAAATTTTGAGTATTTAAAAAATATTATTTATTTATTTTAAATAAAAAATAAAATCACATATAAAATAAAATAGTCTAAATAAATATATTTTCAAAAATAATATAAAAAATATAAAATAAAATTAATCCCAAACTGTCCCTTTAATAACATATTTATAGATTACAATCAGTATAAATAAAACAATTGAATTTGCAAACTACTTTAATCGGTTTACTTTGTGATGCTCTCTCCATAGCAAGAAATCAGATTGGTCCCATAAAAATAATGGCAAAAAGGACATCAGTACTTTGGCTATAGCAATCAGAACTTTAATATGTTCAGTTCCACATAGACTTCCTTCCCCCCTCCCCTACTCCTCACTGCCTAATCAACAGCTATGTTTGCCTAAATGTAATTAATGTAATTACCATAATAAAATAATTAAAAGTCAAGGATTAAGAGAAAGGAATGTTACATACACAACACATAATTCTTATGCATTTAAATATATAACATCAAAATTTTGATATTTATAAAAATAGTAATATTCCAATGATTGAAAACGTTGTATTTCACTTTAAAAAATTAATGATAGTGCTTTAATTTTGATGTAATATTAAAATTTGAATGCTAATTTTATAAATTTGAAAGTTTATGTAAATATATAACAATTGTGTGCTATGAAAATGCCTTACATACATAATACATAATTCTCTTATGCATTTACATATCTAACGTCAAAAACTTGATATTCACAAAGATAGCACTTTTTCTATGCTTGAGAAGATTCATTTCACAAAGATATAATATTTAACATCTATACTTTCATATTTATAAAACCACTGTAACCACTCTGGTTCCTCATTGCGTTCTCATCAGCACTCAGATCCAGCGACCCATCGGCCCTGGCACTTAGCACCTCACCTCAGCACTTTGACTCGTGGCTCGCCGCTCCTTTCACCGCTCAGATCTCTCCGCTCTCCTCACATCCCGCACGCGCATCTCAGTTCAGAAATCACCTCTCCGGAACCACCTGACCAAGCATACCCTAACCTCCTTCCCTCCATAGCCAGCGACCTTCTTCCCTCATTACCCGCATCGGAAACCTCCTTCCTTCCATCCGTTCAGTAATCACGCGAAACTGGCGTTCTATGCAATCCTTCCAAGCCCGTAACTCATCCAAATTTCGTCATTTTCTTTGCGTCCTCGGGAAGAACATCGTCAAGAATTCTTCTTCGATTCCGCGCTTCCTTTAGCCATCCGTTTATTGCGCAAATCATGGAAGAACATCGTCAGTAGGAGAATTCTTCTTTCGATTCCCGGCGTCGCCTTCACTTTAGCTCGTCATTTTCACCGCAAATTGAAGATCATCGTCAGAATTCTTCGATTCCGTCGCACCTTTTCAGCCATCTCGTTCCAGCAAATCGGGAACATCGTTATGAGAATTCTTTTGATTTCGACTTGAACCCCCGCTTTTGCCGTCAGTTCTGCAGTCGGAAGAACATCGTCAGCGAATTCTTCTTCGATTTTGGCATCGCGCCACGCTTTAGCTCGTTCCGGCGCCGAATCGGAAGAACATCGTCGTGAGAACTCTTCTTTTGATTTCCATCGCGCTCCGCCTTACATTCTCTTACCTAAAGTTCCTTTGCTTTACCAGCAAAAATGTCAAAACATGTGGGATTCGTGAATGTGAATACATATGTATACTTGTGTTTCTTTGCATGTTTGAAGAACTCATTGTGCTCAGCATGTCGCGTCGAGATAAAAAATAGGTTGTGGTGTGTGGACATACGCTTCAAGAAGTAAGCCACCACTAGTTAGATTGCTCCCCAGGCAATCTTGTAGAAATTTTGTCTAAATTCTGACTTAGAAGAAAAGGGGAGGAATATATTTTACATTATATGTCTTCAGTCGAAGGTCTGGTTGTACTCAAGCATGATGAGATAAAAAAACCGTTGTGTCATGACACCAACTCACATGTACAAGTAGTCAAAACACCCGATGCAACCCCACATAGGGATGACGAGAATTGCATCAAATCTTTTGACTTAGAAAAAATGGAAGAGTAAAATATAAGTAAAGAAATCTGCAGCTAATTTTAAATTAAAAGCGTCAAACAAGAAAAAAAAAGGGGAGCCGTTAAAGCAAAATTTTGGAAAGAATAGAATATTCATTTAAAACTTAAGTGAAATTTGGGGGAGGCTAATATTAAATTCACAAACTCTAATAGATATTCTCTATGGCTTAAATGGAAGTAATGAGTGAGTTCTCTTTTCTTGTAAATTCCTAAAAATTAAGCAAGCTTTAATTGGAATTTGGGGGGGGATAATGCTAAGCGCATAACAAATTTGCAATTAAACTCAAAATCTAAGGATGAATCCAAATTGAGTTTGATAATTCTTATACAAATGTGGAAGTGATTATTATGCTAGCTAATAAGCATAAGTAGGGCTAAAGCAACAAACACTAAAATCATCACACTTATCAAAAGTGATATAAATTGAGCATAATCAAATTGAGAGAATTACAAAAAAAAAACTCAACAAGTAAACACAGTGCAAGTAATGTGTTAAACTACAATCTAAATCAAAACGCCTTCTTCACCACCAAATATGCAACTCTTTGTAGAAGTAGATCGAAGGCGATACTAAATCTAGTTCTATAAAAATCATAAGGCTTTTTTCAGTCAAAAAATCAAGAAATTTCATCTAATTATGATTCACCTCTCGACTCCTCTCACTGACCCCTCCTCAACAGAACCTCCCTTCATTATGTCACAAATGTGCCTTATTATTTGCTCAAGATGCACTAGCGCGACCCTTGGGAGAGTATTATCTCTATCTCCACTGTCGGTAGCTTATTTATTTTGAGCTTATTTTGCATTGGAATCCTCTCTCATCGTTGATCCAATTTTCTTAGCATAAGTCTAAAATTGTTTAGGTTTTCCACGGCCTAAGACTAGCGATACCCATCTATCTTCATGGAACCTCTTCCTCTTCTAGATCGTGAGGTTATCAACCCTAATAGCGACAAATCATCTTCTAATCCACCTAATAATGCATCTACAACTCTAAATCAACCTCTCATGGATGAGATCTTGCCATCCAGATCTTTTAAAGAAGCACTCCTTGGTAAATTTTCGTAAAATTTCTTGAACCCTCGAAATCTCGGATCAAATCCCTCCACGGACGTATAAATTGTTCAAAGATGTTCTGGGTAGAGTAAAACATGTGAGTCACTTGATCTTATATCTACGTCTTGGTGTACCCATGTGTCTTCTATTCGATGGTGGAAAGGCTTGCTAAGTCATTTGAATTTACATTGGTTGGTAAATTTATGCGGCGTCCTTCTATGGAAAATATTAAATGCTTTTTTCATAGTTTGAAGCTCTTTGGTGTTTTTTCTATTTGATTGATTGATTCGCTGCATGTTCTAATTCAGCTTTCTAATGATTTGGATTACTCGAGTTTTTCTAGACATTCGTATTTTATTTTCAACTGAGATGCGTTTGTTGAAATGGACACCTTTTTTGACATTAAGGAGGAGTCTTCTATTGTTCCTGTTTGGTTGTCCATTCCCAATCTTTGCGTGCATTTCTTTAATCTAGAATTTCTTTTCACTGTGGTGGGTTGTTCTCACCACTTCAATTGATCGAGAGGCGCTTAACACTAGACCTTATTGCCGAATACTTGTTGATGGATATAACTAAAAAATATCCTAAGGAAATTTGGTTATGATCAAAAATATGGTTATTTACAAAAGTGGAGTTTGAAAACTTTCATGTATTTTGTTCTCATTGTAAAATTCATGGGCATGGGATTGTTGAATGCTTTGTGATTCACCCACATCTAAAGAAAATTCTATTGTGCCTCCTAAAGTCGCTCCACCTCTTAAGGCTCCTCTAATTGAATCATAAAGGTTCGGACACTAATACACCCTTACTAATATCTAACGGTCATTGCTTTGAGATTCTATTCCCCAACCCTACTACACTATCCATCTACGGATGGCACGCTAATAATGATGCGGTTCCATTTAATGGAAATCACTTACAATGCAACAATATTGACATTAATGTTACTAATAGAAGCTCTGAATCCCCTATGGTTGTTGAGTCCCTACCTAATGCAAATATCCCTACCTCCGTGTCACCCTTAACCAAAGGTAAAGTGAATGATCATGTAGGAATGGCTGATGTGCAATATTTAGATATAGTTTCTACTCCTGATTTAGGTATTTGTGTTTTTTCTTCTCCCTCTTGTGCTTCTTCTTCTAACCTTCACGATTACAAATCCAACTTTACATCATAACAATGAATTGGAAGAGGGTGAAATGGCCTACAATCCCGGATGCCTCTTTTTTTCCAAGCAATTTCGATCACATTATCTCCGGGATGTGGATATGGCCAATAAATTTCAAATAATTATAAAAAAGAAAAATAAACCCTCTAAATCTAAATTTCCTAGCTTTGCCAGAGTTATTAGATATGGTTCCTCTTACCAAAAATAAATGGTTTCTTTCCTTATTTGGAGTGCGAGAGGGATTGGTACCCTCTATTATAACAAATTCGATTTAGTGCAGTCCCATAATATTTTGTTCTTGGCCATTTTGGAACCCTTTATCCTACCTTCTAACATTAATTTTGTTGCTAGAATGATTGGTTTTGATAGTTTATTTGCTAACTCAAGTAATAAATTTTGGATTTTTTGGAGAAGTCCTTTTGTTTTGCACGTTATGCAGGATTTACACCAGGTTGTAAATGTTAAAATCACTTGTGATAATTGGTGTTTCTTTGGATCCTTTGTCTATGCCTCCTTTAATAGATATGGTAGAAGGATCGTGGGAAGATCTGGTTAATTTCTCTTCCTCGATCAATGCTCCCTGGTTTGTGGGTGGGAACTTTAACACTATCTCTTCCTCTTCTAAAAGAGTTGGTGGTAATGCGCCTAACCTATTCTCCATGGAGGATTTCAATAACATGATCTTGGATTGTCACTTTTCTTGGATTTATTGGATCTCATTTCACTTGGAATAATGCTATGGCAAAGATTAGATAGGATCATGTTTAACGATCTATGGATCAATCTTTTATTACTTACGTTGAACATCTCTGAACCTTATCCAATCATTCCCCATTGCTCATCTCTATAAAGGTTAGTGCGAATATACCCTCTTCTCATATTCCATTCCGGTTCAAAATATGTGGCTTATGGACGATAGATTTTGGAGGTGGTTGCTAATCGGTGAACCTCTCCATCCCGATGAAACTATTATCGGGATGGCGAGATTATAAATTAAAAAAGGCTTAAATAATGCATCAAATGGTGGAACAAACATTTAAAAATCATTTTACCAAAATAGAACATGTTTATGAGGAGGCAATCCATTAGTAATTGAACAAGATGCAAATAAATTAGTCTTCTAATAAAATGTGAACTATGATGAGCTTTCCTAGCAGTTATCCCCAGCTCATTTCTGATGAAGATAACAATATGCTTACTTCATTACCCTCTGAGTCTGAAATAGCTTACACTTTGCATAAAATGAATACAGATTCGGTGGCTGGCCTTGATGCCTTTACTACTTTATTTTTTTTCAAAAGTGAGGGTATATTATCAAAGAAGACTTGATTAAAGCTATTTTGAATTATTTTTTTTTAAAGGGAATACCCTCCCCAAATATTTTTCTAGCACTTCTATTGTCCTAATCCCTAAAATCGATAACCCTAAACTTTGGAGCCACTTTAGGCCAATTAGCCTTTGTACCTTTTTTAATAAGCTCATCTCTAAGATCATGGCCAAAAGACTTAGCAGTTTGCTCCCTAAAATTATCTCCCCCAACCAAACTGGTTTTGTTAAAGGTCGATGTATCTCTGATAATATTTTGTTAGCCCAAGAAATTGTTCATGATTTAAATGTTAAGGTTCATTGTGATAACCTAATTTTTAAGCTGAACATTTCCAAAGCTTATGATAACATTGGTTGGACTTTTCTTTATAAAATTTTGACTCTTTTGGAATCTCCAATCAATTTCTTACACTAATTAAGAATGGTATTAACTCTTAGTTTTCTTTACTTATTAATGGTGAGATCCATGGCTTCTTCTCTTCCTCCTATGGGATAAGGCAAGGAGATCCCCTCTCTCTGACCCTATTCATTATTGTTATGGAATATCTCTCTAGAAGCCTTGAGCAGAAATTTTGTAAAATGTCTAACATGTTCTACAAAATTAGGGGTGGTTTTGCCATCTCCCACCTTAGTTTTGCTGATAATTTTATTATATTCTACAATGGATCTGCCCTCTATATTAAAAAGTTATGTAAATTTCATACTTTGTTTGGTAAGGAAAGTGGCTTCAAGATTAACCCTGACAAAAGTTGTTTTATTTCTAATCCGTTGATTTCATCACCTAGGATCAATGCTATTAAAAACATTACGGGTTTTGCTCACCAAATTTTGCCTATTAAGTTCCTAGATACTCCTTTATATTGAGGAACGAAAAGATCCTCCCTAATTGATGATGTTATTCAAAAAATATATAAGAAAATTTTCTCTTGGGAGTTCCATTTACTTTTCTTTGGCGCTAGACTTATCCTGATCAAAAGTATTCTATGCTCTTTGCCTTTCTATCTGCTATCCACTATTGTGCTACCACTTCTATTATTAAAAAGATTAATAGACTTATTAATTAATTTTTTAGGGATCTACCACGTCTTCCAAAAAAAACTCATTGGGCTAGCTGGCACAACTATTGTGAGCCTTTGAATGAAGGTGGTTTTGGTTGTAAAACTTTAGAAGACTCCATTAAATGTTTCTCATATAAAATGTGGTGGAATCTTAGAAGCAATCATAGCTACTGGTTGCAATTTATGCTCGCCAAATCTTGTGGGAAACACCCCTCATTTGTTCTTATAAACTGGGATTCTCCGGTGTGGAGAAGACTTTGTAATATCAAGTGGGCTGCTGAGAATCTGATCTCTTGGGGTGTGATTTCGGGATCATCCTTCTTTTGGCAAGATAATTGGCTGGGCTTAGGTTCTATTGATTCTTTACTAAATACTCATTCTATTGAGAGGCTTAAGGTTAGCCATTTTATTATGCATAACACTTGGGATGTAGCTCAATTAGTTTCCAATGTCCCTAATATGATAGTTAACAAAATCTTTAATATTAATCCAACATCTAATAAATCTGACCAAATCCTCTTTAAAAATTCTTCCTCTCAAGATTTTGTTTTCAAGGATGTTTGGCATGATTTCAGGCTTAAAACTTAAGAATCATTAGTTTTCACTAAAATATGGAGTATTTGATCCCTACTTCTTTCTCGTTTTAACTTTCTAAAGCACTACATTCTTCCTTAACAAAGGTTTCCATCTTCCCTCCAAATGCTAATGTTATTTTCACATTGAAACGTGGATCATGTCTTCGTGAATGGATTAGCTAAGGTTTGTAGTTGGTATGATATTATGTTAAATACTCTCCTCATTGATGGATCCTCTCTATCATGCAACTTCTTAAAACTTTTCTTTTCTCATACCACGAAGTCATGTTAAAAGTGTGTTAGCTTACTCGATGTGGTATATCGGTGGGAAAGAAATGATTCTAAGCATCGTGGTATCCTATGAACTATCACCATATTGCTAGAGACAAATGTAAAATTACATCTCTTTATAAAGCGGTCTTCTTACTCTCTCTAGTTTCAAAGGGTTTAAACATTTGACCCTTAACCATGGAATTATTCTCTTCTCTCAGAGTTTGAGCATACTCATAAAATTATATATTGGATAAAGTTATGTGTCATGTCATTAAGGTCAACATTGATCGATGGTTTCTAAGCTTTTATGGTTGTGGGAGGATTTTAAGAGATTATAGTGGACGGTGATCTCGCTTTTGATATTCTTTTAAGATCCTGTTCTATTCTTTTTGCTGAGCTTTATCGTCTTCACTATAAGATTTATGTCTGCATTCAGAAAGGCGTTCCATAGTGCCTGCAAAACATTTTATTTATAATCACAGTAATAAACTTTCAAACATTGATGCATACATAATGACACATTCATAAATTGATAAATACAAAAAAATTATTCATAAAATATCAAGCTTTCGCTAAATTTGTTCCTTATCCCAACGGAATAGTTACGAAAACTAAAAAATAAATAGACAGGTACAAAATATACAAATATGGCTCATAAAATAGAATTTGAAACTTCATCATAGAATTAAATGGTGAACTCCTATTATATCAGTATATTGCAAAAGAAAACAATCAGTCGCATCTATAAAGATTATTAAAGCAATTAATTTATAATACGTAACATATATAATCAAATGCTCAGCGTGAATACACTATGAAACATATAGCATAGGCAAGATTTTTAAAATAGGCATATTCTTAATTATAATTAGTAATTTAGGTATCAAAATTTTTATGAAAATAAATTTCTGTCGTCCGTCTGACGATTCTTGGCCGAACCAGCCGTCGGTCGTCCATGTTTTATTTTGTTTTTTGGTAGAGAGAGAGAGAGAGAGAGCATTTTTTTTTTATTTGTGTGTTGCAGGGAGAGAAGAGAGAGATTAAAGATATATATATATATTAAAATTATTTATTTTATATATATATATTTATTAAAATTATATATATATATACTTATTTATTAAAATTATTTATTTATTTATTTATTTAATTATTAATGCATATAAAAACACACAAATAAAAAATTTATTTATTTATTTATTTATTAAAATTTTATTTATTTATTTATTTATTTATTTATTTATTTTTATATATATATCTTTAGTCTCTCTCTTCCCCACGCATATAAAAAAAATAAAACTCTCTCTGCTACCAAAAACAAAAACAAAAAAAAATTCGTCCGACGGATGTTGAATTAAAGTCGGCGTATCGTCCGTCGTCTGAACTATTCATAAAAAAAATTTTGATGCCTAAATTGTTAATTCAGTTAAGAATATCTATTTTAAACATTTTGCCTCCATACAACTGAAAAGAGATGCATAACAATTTTGCTAGATAGCACAAGGTGAACAAAGGTTGAATCTCGAACATGATCATTAGCTTTTGCAGAAGGTTGACATGGTTTGTGCTAGATCATGATAAGCGTCGCGGCTATATGATCGGTGTGAGTTCGCAAGCACCGAAGGAGCGACGGCATGGCAATGCACGGAAAAAAGCGGCGGTGGTTAGGGTGAGTTGCCTTCTTTATTTTCTTTCCACTTAGATTCATAAATCCTTAGTCTCTATCTCAAATCCTTATAATTTCCTTCTGTTGTTTTTGTTTGCAGCAAAGTATCTATGCTAGAGGTTTCTTCCCTGTAATGATGTCAGCGTTGCTATTGCTTATAATGGGGAATCCATTGGAGTAGATAACCGAGAGATAAGTAAGCGCATAGTGAAAGGTAGTTAGTTGTACCGATCCTCCTTTCTGCACACAAGTAAATAAATTCTCCTTTCCTCTCTGAATTTCTCCTATTTTGGCCAATCCCGCCAGCACAATCCCTCGGTTTTCGCCATTTTCTCCCATCTTCCACTTCTTCACCCTGACACCTCTGCGTAAAAACCCGGCCGGGGTACACGGAATCTGACCCACCATGGCTCCCGCGTCTCGACTCAGCTTCTAACAGCGCCGGTGAATCAGCACTCTCAGGCCCTAGAACTCATCGTTCCTCAGGCTGGTTCGTGCATCTGCTCAGCCCACTCGATCCATGCGACCGATCTGGCGGCTTAGCCTCGGCGTCGCACTCCTGTGCTCGGCCGCTCTCTGTCTTCGGCCAGATCTCGTGACCACACACTCCTGCCAACTCCGCGCGATCCCACCATCCACTTAGCCATTCTCAGGGTTCATAAATCACCTCCTGCGGCCCGTGAAACCACACAGCCCGCAAACGGCCCGCCACCCAACCAACCTCCTTCCCTCCAGCCCATAGCCCGTCAGACTTCTTCCCTCTAGCCCACAGCCCACCAGTCAGCAAACCTCCTTCCTTCCATCCCGTTCAGTATCCGCCAAACTAGCCGTTCAGGTAATCCTTCCCGCCTAACTCATCCAAATTTGTCATTTTTTGCGTCACGTCGGGGAAGAACATCGTCGGCGAATTCTTCTTCGATTCCCGTGCGCCCTCGCTATCCGTTTTATTGGCAAATCATGGAAGAACATCGTCAGGAGGAGCATTCTTCTTTCGATTCTCGACGTCACCTCTTCACTTTAGCCGTCCGTTTGTTGCAGAATTGGGAAGATCATTGTCGGCCAGACTTCTTCTTTCGATTCCGTCGCACCTTTCGCTTTAGCCATCTCGTTCTGGCGTGAAATCGGGGAAGAACATCGTTAGCAGGAGAATTCTTCTTTTGATTTCACTTGAACCAGCTTTGGCGTCCGTTTAACACCGCCGTCGGGAAGAACATTGTGAATTCTTCTTTCGATTTTTGGCGTCGCACCCTTCACTTTAGCCGTCTCGTTTTGCTGCGCCACAAATCGGGGAAGAACATCGTCACAGCGAACTCTTTGATTTTATTTCGCCTCCTTTCGCATTCTCAATTACCTTAGTTCCTTTCTATCACGCGTAAAAAAAATGCGTCAAAACATGTGGGATTCGTGAATGTGAATATATATGTATGCTTGTGTTTCTTTGCAGGTTTGAAGAACTCATTGTGCTCAGCATGGCGCGTCGGGATAAAAAATAGGTTGTGGTGTTATGAACACTCATTCACAAAGTCTGCAGTAAGCCACCACTAGTTAGATGTCGCTCCCCTAGGCAATCTTTGTCAAATTTTGTCTAAATTCTAGACTTAGAAGAAAAAGGGGATATATATTGCATTATATGTCTTCTTTTAAGAAGGTCTCGTTGTGCTCAGAGCATGATGAGATGAACTGGTGTCGCATGACCCACTCATTACTGCATGCAGTAGGTCAAAACACCGATCAAATGTGGGGATGGCAAGCTCGAAATTACATCATATCTTTTGACTTAGAAAAAAAACGAAAGAGTAAAATAAATTGACTTAAAATACTAAGTAAAGAAATCTGACTAATTTTAAATTAAAAGCGTCAAGAAAAAAAGGGGAGCCCTTAAAAAAATTTTGGAAAGAATAGAATATTCATTTAAAACTTAAGTGAAATTTGAGGCTAATATTAAACTCACAAACTCTAATAGATATTCTCATGGCTTAAATGGAAGTAATGAGTGAGTTCTCTTTTCTTGTAAATTCTAAAATTAAACAAGCTTTAATTGGAATTTGGGGGGGGGGGGGATAATGCTAAGCATAACAAATTTGCAATTAAACTCAAAATCTAAGGATGAATCAAATTGAGTTTGATAATTCTTATACAAATGTGGAAGTGATTATTATCTATAATAAGCATAAAAGTAAAAACAAAAACTAAAATCATCACACTTATCAAAAGTGATATAAATTGAGCATAATCAAATTGAGAGAATTACAAAAAAAAAACTCAACAAGTAAACACAGTGCAAGTAATGTGTTAAACTACAATCTAAATCAAAACTCCTTCTTCACCGTCGAATATGCAACTCTTTGTAGAAGTAGACAGAAGGCGATACTAAATCCAGTTCTATAAAAATCATAAGGCTTTTTTCAGTCAAAAAATCAAGGAATTTCATCCTAATTATGATTTTCAAGATCAATAATTTAATTAATTATATGAAATTAGCTAAGTTATAAACACTCACATGTGCTGACATAGAGATTTCAAGTGCAAATTTTGATGTGCAAAAGGCTACGCAGCAAGTGAATTAAATGAAAAATTTGGTCAATCACACAATTCAAATATAAAATTACCTAAAATTACTATACACCCATGCTGAATGCTTAAATTCAAGTGTCTGAGGATGTTGCACGGGTTATTTCCTGGTTTAGTCTTAGGACTGGGTCCGGGTCAACAAAACTTAAAAAACTATAATAAGAGTTTCAAATCAGTGAAATATCTGAAAAATTAATTATGTCAGGTGACAGTAGATCTAATCCTCTGTTAGTATCTAAACAGAGTTGATATGATCTAAAGCTCTTAAACATATTCAAACTAATCAAATTTTCAAATCAATTTTCAAATATCAATCTAAAATTGGTCAAATGAAACTCTGTCACTAAAAACTTAAATCAAACTCAATCCATCCACCTTCCGCAATTATTTTCCCGGGGTGACAAATTAAGAAAACTCTCCAAAGAGCCAATGTCAAATTAAGTGTTACGCTATGTTCACTCTCAATCAATCTCTCACGCCAAGGATGTGACGTGTCCTCATTCGTGGCTTGGCGAATATGCTCCACAGATGAAGCAGTTACGACCAGAGTCCTCTGATTGGGCGGTTTGGTCAGTCCGGCTCCATTATATTATGATCACTTCAGCTATGCTCCCCAATGGCTCTGCCCTTTGAGTTCTGAATCATAGGGTATACTTAAAAGGGCAAACAACCCTCTATCAGCTAGGGTAAACTTAAGATTGTCTCCTTAGATAAACACCATCCCAGGTCTATAAAGATTTCTTGGATGACGTAACCCATGTGTTGCTGATGAGAATCTTTCTATCAATTTGGGTCGACTACCTCCTCTGACTAAGTAGACTAGGGACCGCGATTGCCCGGGATGATGGAACAATAGGATCTAGATCAGGCACATCATCATTCCCCTAACCATACGGTTTTGCTAAAATGATGAATTTCATTATCTAAATTAAACTCTATGTTCTTATATCTATGCTTTCGGCGATCTAATGACTAGCTTTGTCGAAAGTTCTCTCTCACTTCGAGAGGAGTAATTAACTATAGGGGCTTGTGCCATAGGAAACCCAGATCTAAAGTCTTCACCAAATGAGGATGAAATCTCGGTAGTGTCTTATCTATCTCTCGCTTTTAAAATTACACTGACATTTTAAAACACTCTTTTCATCGAAGAGATCGGTGGTGAATTTTGGAGACCACATTGCACAACTTGATGATCAACTGATCAAGCGATCGAGTCATCAACGTGCCTGCACAGATTTCAAGGTCAAGAGGCGACGACAAAAATCAAATGACCTCCGTTCACAAAATTGATTGCGTCATTAGCTTCGAAACATCAAAATCTATCAAGACTATTCGAACCCAATTTGGATGAGTTTGTGCAAAAATCAAGTGGTCGGCGGCGTATATTTTGGTGATATTAAATCTCGATCTCGAACCAATCAACCTCCAATTGTGAAGCGATTGTTGCATTGAACATCGAATAATCTTGAATTGATATATATATATATATATATATATATATATATATATATATATATATATATATATATTGATTATAATCATGTGTAAAATTCACATTGTCGATTACTCAATTCAAAACTCAATTTAAAAGACCAAAATCCTTAAATTACCCAAACCCCATTGAGCGGTCTATTCATGCGTAACCCAGCCCTATTCCTCATGAGCCGAACCCTTCTTCTTGATGCTCGATTCTCGCTCATCCATCTCCCTTTGCACCGCAGTCACACTGTAAATGCAAAACCCAGGAAGCTTAGAACTCATCATCCGATCCATCAACCTCCCTCCTTCGCTGTGGTTCCTGCAAGCTTCATTGGCTCCCTCAAACCAAAAAAATGCATAAATCAGTTGGTTATTGCTCATCATCCAATCTCTTTTCTTATTTTCTCCTCCTTCAAACCAAAAATAGCAAGGCAAGTTCTTCCTTTTTCTTCCTCTTCCTTCCTCTCTTCCTACATTTCCTTTTCCCTATTTCCTTCCCCTCTCCAAAATCGAAAAAAGGCCTTTCTCTTCCACTTCCCTCTCTTCCTCCTTCATCTACTTGAGCAAATGCACGAATTCAGATCCTCCTTCAAGCCCTAGCCAAAAATTTCATCTCCCTTTCCCTCATCCAATCCAAAATTCCTGTAATTTCCTCATTTCTTCCCTCTTCTTTTCTGATTTTCCCTCATTTTCTCAACCCAAAATACCCTCATTTCCCTAATGAATTTCCAAATCCTTTAAGTCGGAGAAGAACATGTCATTATGTGGGTTCTTCTTCGGTTTCATGACTCCAGCCCTTTCCAATTTCATTTCTTTTTAACAAAGGGCATCATTAGTAGGGCTCCTCTCTTGGTTTCGACATTACCATTTTGTCCCCTTTCGACCTTTCCTCTTGCACCACAGAGGAACATCATCATTAGGGTTCTTCTCTTGGTCTCTCCAGCATCTCCAACTTCATCTTTTTTGCCGATCATTTGCATAGAAAAATGAGTTAATGTGTGATGTGATATATAAATATATATATATATATATATATATATATGCTTTTTTTACAGGTTTGAAGGCCTCGTCATGCTCATTAGGCCGTGACGAGATGAAGGATCGATCTTGTCTGCAAGACACCGCCATTTCATTAAATTTGCAGAGTAAGCTAACATCCATTAGATGTCGCTCCTCCTAGCTAAAATGCTGCTGAAATTTTGTCAAATTTTTAGACTTAAAAAAAGGAAAAATGAATATATATATTGCCCTGTATTTGTCTTCTTTCAAGTTTAAAGGCCTCGTCAAGCTCATTAGGGCATGACGAGATGGAAATCGACTATGGTGTCAGACTTCACCTCATTGTGTACAAGAAAGCCAAAACACTCATGATGCGACTATCAGATGATCTTGGGAGGGCGCCAAAATTATGTCAAACCTTTTGGCTTATAAAAAATGGGAGAATAAAATGAACCGGCTTAATAATGCTAAGCAAGGAAACCTACAGCTAAATTCAAACTAAAAGCATCAAATAAGGAAAAAAGAGGGGAGGAAAAAGAACATACAACGAGTATAAAAGTAAAACATTAAATCAAAAAAAAAGGAAAAAACACATAAATAGTGAAACAATATGAAAGTGCTAAGTCCCAAAATCAAACTTAAGGTGCAAAAACATATCAAATTTGGAATGATATTCATAAAGGATTTAATGATGCTGCCATTTTAAGAATTGGGAATTACTTGAAGAAACTAATCATAATTATAACACACTACAAGATTCATATCAAGAACTGAATAAAACCGTCGTGGACATTGAAGGAAGACATGTTCTTATGAAATAGTCATCAATTATTTGCATAAGTTGTTAAGTGAGCAGGCTCTCTTTTCTTCAAAGTTCATAAAAACTAAACAAGCTTTAGTTGAAATCTGGAGAGTCTGATAGCAAACTTATAGGAGAATTAATTGAACAATTGTATATTATAGGATATCGAAAGAAATATGAATCTTGATCAAATATCAAATAATAATTGATGATAAATCGAGTGTCCAATTTCAAATTGAAAACAAAGGTGTAAAGCAATTTGATAGCTTTTCACAAGCACAAGTTCGATTAGGCAACTCATGATCACTCATGAATGTAGCCTTTAAAAGGATCACTTGAATCTATATTTGAAGTTATATTTAAGCAATGAGAATCATGATATATCTAAGTGCTTAGTTCTAAGATTAATGGTATTCAAATGACATTTATAAAAGGATTTACCATGTAATTAATTAGCTTAGCAATGGGTATATACAAACTCCTTCAATAATCACTCAAGTTACACTTTGTGATACATGAGTGAATCAATAAAAATCGGTATAATTTGAATTAGAGTTATGATGAACTCAATGCTCATTTATTGAAGAAAAAAATCGGTTCTTTTAGTTTAGAATAAAAGCTGAATGTGACTAGTTGATAAAAACTTGAAAGTTCTTTAATAACTACATGCCAAATAAAATTTGAGAATTGAAAAATTCAACAAGAAATCCAAGTGTGAGTAATATTTTAAAATTTACAACATCTTCTACTTCACCGAATTCACAACACATCGTACAAGAGAACAGAAGGCGTTAATTAAGGCATTCTTAAATACACCCGCATGGACCCTGACACTATGTTGAATGTTTAAATTCAAGTGTCTGAGGATGCTGTGTGGGTTGCTTCCCGGTTTAATCTTAGGACTATGCCCAAGTTAACAAAACCTAAAAATTTATTATAAAAATTTTAGCTTAGTAAAATATCTAAGAAGCTAATTCTATCATGTGACAATAGATCTGATCCTCTATTAGGAGCTAAACAGAGTTGACAGGATCTAAAGCTCTCAAATATATTTAATTCAATCTATTAACTACCCCGATGATGGTTGTGTTGAATGGTGATTTCAACCGAAGGGGATACTTCCATCAAAATGTGATTCTAATTTCAAATCAAATATCAATCTAAAAACTGCTTAAATGAAATTCAATCATTAAAAGCTTAAAGCAAAATTCTATCCCACCTTCCTGATAGTTTGTGGTGAAAATTAAGAAAACTAGCTCACAAAGGAATTGATGTCAAATCAAGTGTTCTACTATGTTCACTCTCAATCAATCTCTTGCCGGTAAAGATGTGGCCGTATCCTCTATGTGGCTTGGTGGTAGCTTATGATGATCTATTAGAGTCCTCGATCGGTAGTTTATAGTAAGGCTCCATTATATTATGATCATGATCGTGGCATGCTTCCCAATGGCTCCTTTTGATTTGTGAATCATATGGTATACTTGATAGGGCAAATAACCCTCATCTCGGTAGGTAGGCATAAACTGTCTCCTTAGACAAATACCACCCAGTCTACAAGATTTCTTGGACAACGTAACCCATGTGTTCGATAAGGATCCTTCTTGGGTCAACCTCCTCGACTAAGTAGACTAGGGACCACGGCGACAGGATGACGGAACCATGAGATATAGATTGGGCGCGTCTTCATTCCCCTAGCCATCCGGTTTAAGATGAAATGATGAATTTAATCTAAATTTTAAACTCCAAATGCTGCTACTATACGCTACGCATTTAGTGATCTAATGACTAGCCTTAATCGAAAGTTCTCTCTCACTTATTGAGAGGGGTAATTAATTATAGGGGCTTGCTAGGAAACCCCGAAACCAGATCTAAAGTCCTCACCAATTGAGGATGAAATCTCTCGGTAGTGTCTTATCTACTATCTCATCTGTCTTCTGAAAATTACACCGACACATTTAAATCATACTCTCTTCAATTCAATATTTGTCGAGAGATCAGTGGTGAATTTTCAGAGCCCACAGATTTCTGGCGACTCCACATGGGACAAGATTCTCTTTCCATCTTTGGCTAGTCATATATGTGCTATTGTAGCAATAAAATATTTGAAAATTCAAAATAAAAACTAGTGATTTAAATGTGTAATAAATTTAAATTACTAATGTATAAGGCTCTATGTCGAATGAATTATTCTGTAGAGTACATATTTATTACACTATTATTTTGTTCTATAGTGCCTCTGCATTTTGAAAGTATAGGTGAAATAATAATTGATAATTACTGATCCCCATCTTTCACTTTTGCAAAATGGATCTACAGAGAACTCTTTTCACCATTCAGCTAGGACGTTGTGCGAACATCTGCCTAGCCAATGCCATCATCAACATAGGATATGTTGGAGCTACCATTCAATTTGGTAGCTTGAATTTCCCAGTTATCGTAGTTGCAACTCCTAAAGTACCCACCCGTGGTACACTCATCCGAGGTCATGCCAGGCCTCAGTTCTTGAAGCTCCTACTAGCCATGTTCGCCAACCAGTTCAACAGCCAACCGCTATCAAGGAGTTCTCCCGACAGAGAACTTCAATTTTAAAAGGCTAGGCCAATCTGAAGCCCCCGTGATGAAAAGAATCGTTAGTGGGCAAACTATGTCTTTAATGCCTCGTGGTACAACTGCTCCGCCGATTAAACCTTTTGTACCTGGAAAGCATGATCATGAAGCTTCCTCATCGGGAAGCAAATTAAACAGAAGGCAGAGAAGAAGAAGAAGAAATCTTGGCGAGGGCTCGGATCTCAATCAAATGACCTGTGAACAAATATTGTGCAGTGAGTATTCTACCTATAACCAATTTGACAATCTAAATTGGGTAAAAGGAATAGCTCTACTAATGAAGTAAGCTCCCGGAACCAACAACATCAAGCTCCACCACCACAGAGGAGATAGCTTGAAACACTGTGTACCGAATACACAAAGTTCTCAAAGTGGCTAAAGATAGAGGCTTAATGAAAAGAAAATTTCACAGACTTGTGACAATTAAAATTACTGAAGCTCCACTAAGTAGTTTGTCAACTGACTCCATGATTATGGTAATTTTCCTATTATCGATGCAACTATAAATGCTTCTGTCATGCTTATGCCATGTTCTTTTAGATCATGAATAATATATTGAATTTCATTTACTTAATCTAATACGGTGCAAGAATCACTTATTTTATATTCATTAAATGATTCGACCAAATATTTTTTTGACCCACATCTTCATTTTATATTTGATTCAAGTGCTTTCCAAAACTCAAAAGAAGATGTTGATGTACAAAACATGTCATAAAAATGATCAGAAAGATTACTAAGAATGCATTCAAGACAAAGAAAATCAATCTCTTGTGAAGTTTTTCCTTTTCTTAACCCTTCATCAAAAGAAGAATTATTTTCTCTTTCCGAATTAGGTTGGATGAAGGAGGATTATATATTGTGAGATTAATCTAAACATGTCAACCAATATATAGTTTGATTTTGCCATCTTTTAAAGTGTATTCTATAGATTTTTTCAGCTTAACATCATCATGATGAAGTGATATTTATGTATACATATTTTTTTAATTGATGAAAATAATTAAAATAAAGAAAATATTTTGATCTACTCTAAGATTATTAGAACTATAAGGAAATAAATTAGCAATTTAGAAATAAATTTTAACACAACTATGCAAACAAAAATAAAAGTGATGAGATCGAAATAGCCTGGGAGGAAGGCATGCCGATGACACTATCCTTAGAGTAGATCAAACCTTAGGTGCACCAATTTGCGGGTCTCTTTTCTACTCGTCAGATACAGCCCGTCCCCTTGCCTTGATCGCGTGCACCACGATTAATTTTCAAAACTCTGAACTAATCGTGTGTCTCTTGTTGCCAAAATGAAATGAAGAGAATGACAAGAAAAATAGTGAAAAGAGAAAGGAAAATAGAATATTGATTTTGTTTCTCTCATTCAAACTCATATTATCATTTATTTATAGGTGAAAGATGAGAGCTCAATATTAAATCACCTAATTATGATTTTTAGCCAATATTTTAAGTTATAAATTAATTTATTTGTATTTACTAAATTTATTTTATAAGTTATAAAATTTAATATTGATATGACACTGAAAATTTCATTAGTCGAAGCACGAATCTTGATGTCGAAAGTAATATGATTTTGAGTCAAGACTAACCCAGATCAAGCGCTTATTGAAAACTTTGCGATATCATTGTTTATTGTCAAATCGAGCATCTTGACAAGCTGGATCTAACAAGCCCAAGATCTCCTAATTCTGACTTCATTTGAGCATTCAAATATTTAAAATACATCAGATTATCAAGGGAATTATTTTGAATCGTTCGATTGAGTGGTTTGGATTTTGCATGTATTTACAGAAATGTCACTCTCTTCTATAAATAGCTCTTCATTCTTCATATGAGGAGAGTAAAGAGAGAGCTCACGAGGCTTGAAGAACCTCAAGCATAATGTCGTCTAGTCGATGTTCGCCGACCACCACCACCGATCATCACGGATCATCGCGGCCGACCATCGCGCCACGCCTACCACCACCCGACCACCACCAGCGATCATCGCCGTTGACGACTGCCATCGGTCATCACCGCGGACCACCACCGACCCCCGCTGTCGGCCACCACCGCCGGTACTTGCCGCCGTCGACCACCGTCGTTGGTCACCGCCGCCGACCACCACTGTCGGCCACCACCGCCAATCCTCGCCACCTTCGACCACCACCGGTGCTATCAATCCTGCCGTCGACCCATCATCGACCACCACCGGTCCTCACTGCCGTCGACCAGTTGGTCATGCACCAGTCGTCGATACGCCCGGTACTGTGGCCACTATTGTTGGTCACCACTTACGCCATCACGGTCCGCCCCGACTACCATCACTTGGCGGTTATCAAATCATCACTACTGTCATTCACTATCGCGTAGTCACTAACATTCACATTACTGCATTTGCGTAATTGTCACTGATTGGATTTGTTTGTCGCTTTCTCATATAACTTTGTAATCCATTATTGGGAAAACTTAAAGCGTTGTACAAAACAAATATATAATTGAAACATTTTCTTGGGCTAGGCCGTAGTTTTCCCTCTTCCGGGTTTTCCACGTAAAATTCGTAATTTCTTATTATCTTTATCTGTGCGTGTTATTTCCATACAAGTTAAGATGTGAAAGTGTATTCTACCTGGTTTCTAGCATGCAATAAATATTATTTTTTATAATGTTTTAAGAATAAAGTTATATACATATAGTAATGTTATGATATAACATTATATTAACGTTATAATAAATTTTTTTTAAATTATTTTGTCGTAACAAAATCCTGACCTCCCCTTCCGTCCCAGCTAGCATTGCAGTTGGCACTCTAAGCACGTCCTGCTTGGCTGCTTCGCTCTTTGCCGAATCCATCCCCTACTCTCCAGCTCACTTCTTACGTTTGGAGCAAACACTGGAAGAGCTCTACGATCGCACTAAAACTTTTTATTTTTGGGAATAATGATGTAAAAATTTCATTGTTTCAGCGGATTATAGTTCGAATTTATTCTATTTCTCTTTTCTCTTCCTCTCCTTTTCTCCAATAATTTGGGATTGGCTCTGTTGAAAAAATATATATTCTTGTAGTGAATCATGCATAAAATAAGCACCATGTC